>JAZHYW010070179.1:0-30179 GCA_037355805.1 Ixodes ricinus
CACGTATTGCTCTCGGCACGGTTACGCTTCGAGACTCACCGTGTTCCCAAAATGCGACGGGACTTGCTGCTCCTCCGCAGGTTTGACCTGACGATCGTCGCAAAAACAATGCCCGGCTGTCACGCGGCGGGGAGAGGATTCAATGCCGTCCGGAACCGGGAACGACATCCGCCTGCGTTAAATTCTCTGCTCTTCGATGCGCCACTCAGAGCGCGCGCACGGGCGCTAGCTAGTGTGCCTGAAGTGAAGAGTGCCCTGCCCTGCCCGATCGCGGTCACGTGTCTGATGGGCCGCGTTTGCAACACGAGCTGCGAGGAGGTAGACGGCGGTTTCACGTTCCATGCCAACGAAGGGCATTCGGCACGTCCTCAGCGGAGGACTGACTGAGAACTCATTTGGACCGCCTGGGGATTTTTTGACGTGCAACCAAAATTTCAGTTAGCACCGCGCCTTCTCCGCAGTAAGCCGACGTCAGATTGCGGGAACCTCTGCCGGGCTTCGAACCCGCCACCTGAGGATGCGTAGGCCGGCGCTGTGCAAGCTGCCAGGAGGTGACGAATCCGTTGACCGTCTGCAAGCGTCTGTCCGCCTCTCCTCCGGCTTTTCTCCTCACCACTCGACAACGTAACCGTCGTAACGCATGCGCATTCGGGACCAACTGAAGCAGAAGGCGTCGCCATTGAATAGCAAACGCTGTCCACAGTTTGAGTTGCTTTCCCTCTCAAATCTAGGCTCTCTGATCGAAGCCATCGGCATGCCGGTATAGGAGTAGCACTGCAACTAGATGCGCATTAATTAACATTGAACATGGGCAAGAGCCCCTCCCCAAAATGGTTTCGCAGCCTGCGCGCTGTTATGGTCGTGCCAACATGACGTCCGGTGTATGTCATCGCCGAACAATCTAGTGCAGGGGTACTCCGCGCTGAACGGGTAGAGAGAGAGGATCACCACGTCGGGATAACATTCCGGGAACGACGGCCTTACGGGGCACGAGCCATCAGGCCCTACGGGCTTGGGGCGATTACCTGTAGTACAATGTCTGTAGTACAATTTGGGCCGATTACCCGTAGTACAATGTATGAATCAGCGCGTCAAAGCTGTGTGCGAGTCGTTAATAGGCCGATTTCTCGTTTCGGTTCGGTTAGAAAACCTAGTATTTTCTTGGACAAGCAACGGCAACTAACACGTTCGACGAAGCACATTCCGCGGGAACACAAAACGGCGTCTATCGCTTCATCCAGCTGCGGCCGGTGCGCCGCCATGCACTTTCTATAGAATCTGCACCGTCACGCAGCAGGCGTTGCAGGTAATGACTATACTCGAGAAGATTCGCGAATTGTGTTATTTTCATGGGCTCTACATTAATTGACTCTGTGGCGTGCTTTCTTTTTCTATACTCGGCGTCAACTATTCGTGTTACATTGTCAAGGCCACCGTAACATCCACAGCGCTGCAGCCCCGCCCTGCTGTACAAAGTACTTGGCTTTATCTTGCGCCTTATTCGTACGCGCTTTCCTAAGTATACTTCGTTTCTCCTTGAGTTCAGGCGCAGTCGATTTGACGAGCTGAGGGGATCAATCAGAGATCCCCTCAGCTCTGTACGTATCCTATAAACGCTGAACCAATCATAAACAAAAAAGGCCTAGCGACTTGCGCTTTGACTCTGCTTCACTGGTTCTATTGCATCGTAGCGTCGGATGATTAAACGAAGTATAGCGTGACAGAGTTGGAATACTGTAGAAGCTACGCTAGGCCTGGTGACGTAGCACAAAATAGTTGACGCCGAGAATAGTTTTGACAGAGTTGGAGCATCATGGCAGAGGGCGCGCCGGTACAATATACTAATGACGCCGTGCCCTGGCGCAAACCGCCCACCGTAGCAGAGCAGTACGGCCAAGTCCAGTTGCAACGGCGACTTTTTTTTCTTTTGTTTACGAGGCGCTCTTGTGTTTAGTCTGCTCAAATCCGTCTTTCTTTCTTTTTCTTTTTTTGGGGGGGGGGGGGGGGGGGGGGAGGGGTTTGTTTGCGGTGCTGTCGTCTCGGTTGTTCGAGCGTCGAGCCATTTGATCCATATACATATACTGCTTGGCGCCACGATGGCGACGAGCGATGCAGGCAGCGAACCTACGAGGAATTTCGTGGTGTCCGTTACGTTGTCGTTGCAGGCGATGTAGATGGAAAAGGAGATAGGGGCAATCGTGGGTGCAGGCCTCTAGAGCCTCACTGTGACTGCCTCCCGTGTCTGTTGGGGGCTCAAGTGACGCTTGTGTTGTTTGCCTGCCGTTTATTGCGTAGGGGTCCACCACGCGTCATCGGTCAGGTTCAAATTGATTCGCCTGTTCCGGCTGAAGAAAGGAGGTGCAAGCCGCAGACCCGAGGGAAAGCGTGACTTGGTATATGATTGAGTGCATGGTCGCGCGACAATGATTTTTAAATTCCATGCATTGTACAAACAATTGCCATGCGCGATTTGTAACTAAATTCTATGTGATAAACCTTCTAAATCTCAAAAATCATCATCAGAAGAATATCTCCAATTCGACTCATCGCCGCCAACAGACGCCGCTGACCGTCGACAACAGCGCCATCAAACTTCGAGCACCGAATCTTTACTGCACGGTAAAGGACGAAGCTCCACCATGTGGTCCGTGCACTTCAACCAAATGAGACCAGCGAAGTCCGGAACACAGTTATACCCTCCACACCCCCCCCCCCTCCCCAACATCCATATTGTACAGAAAAGACATGGGCAGTATGAAAGATATATGTATATTCGATACTACCTTTCGATATATTTTGTGTATAGGTATTAGGTATCGCTTGCCTGAAATTAAAGTATCGGTGTATCGGTATCAAAAGTACATTTTTTAGGTAGGTATATTTTTTTACGATACTCGATACTTAAAAAAGGGTTCACTATGGTTGATGGATCGCCATTTCATCGAAACCTGTTTTAGAGAACTGGCACGTTTTATCAAAGCTCGGTTTAGAAAAAGCGGAGCCTCAGTGTAAAAAAAAACTGTCTATAAAAAAAACTGGTTTGAAAAGAAAGGTTTCCCTACTTTGCGCGTGGGTTAACCCTCGCTACCTCCCCTCCCCCCTTCCCCCTTGTTCACGCCCCTTCGCGGTGACAGTCTGCGGCGACTTATCACAAAAATATCACCTGGCCCACCCGTACACGTCGCTAGCGGCGGCCGAACCTCGCCAAAGGAGGCTCGTCGCCATTGTTTTCTAAACTGGGTTTCTCTATAAAGGGGTTTTATAAACGGGGTCTCTTAACCAGGGTTCGCTAAAATGAGTTTCGGCAAAATAGATGCCACCACTGAACAAAAGAAGTAAAATAAGAAAAAAAGAGGATGTGCCGCAGATTTTGAAGATGCTGTGAGTCAGACGTCGGGCCAGCGGGGCTCGCTCAGGCGGCTTGCACACTCAAAAAAGGATCCGTTGATCTTTCTTCTTCTTTTTTTTACCCTTTATTTGTTGATAAAAGCCGCTTTCATCGAATACAACACGGCAAAGTTCTCGTCTGCTCCTGTATAAAGGTTTTAGTGCGTGTGTGTGTGTGTGCGTGTGCGTGTGTGCGCGTGTGCTGTGCTGTGCGTGTCGTGCGCGTGCGTGGGCGTGCGTGCGTGCGCGCGTGCGCGGCTGCGGCGCGTGCGTGCGTGCGCGTCGTGTGTGCGTGTGCGTGTGCGTGTGCGTGCGCGTGCGCGTGCGTGCGTGTGTGTGTGTGTGTGCGTGCGTGTGTGTGTGTGTGTGTGTGTGTGTGTGTGTGTGTGTGTGTGTGTGTGTGTGTGTGTGTGTGTGTGTGTGTGTGTGTGTGTGTGTGTTTTACTTGTTTTGCTTATAGCACGGTCGCATTGCATGGCTCTTTCGGACCGGCGGTATGAGCAAATGCTATTATTTGAGATATTTAAATAAAGGTAACATCTAAATAAAGAAAAGATTAGTAAGATCTGTTTTGCTTAATAAAATCTTTTCAGCCCTTTTATTTTTGTTGTTTTCCTTCTAGCTTTCAACGCGGAATGTTCATTTCAAACGTCTGATAAACACACTGCTGGGGAAGCAACTGTCTGGCTTTCTTAAGCGCACGAAGCTTGCACCTTTCAGCGCAGGGCAAAGGCAGAGGCAAAAATACTGCAGTAACGAACGAAAAGCATTAGACAAAGTTTCTAGTTTATTTGTGTGTATAGTCAAGAGCTTAGAAACTGGTTCGAATGAAGAACATCAACTTCAAAAAATTGCTACGTTGCTTATGGAAGTGATGATTTCAACGTCGCCATGGCTTCAGTCCAGTGCTAAAGTTCTAACGAAACCAGCTGCGTCAAGAGTGTAACCTAAAGCATTCCGTGTGGCCGGATTCATTTAAGACATTTCAAAAACAGTCCGCTATATCGAATACACAAAAAGTATTCCAGAAACCACAGGTAAATTTTTGTAACTTAGCTAATCATATTACCAGTTTATTCATATTGGTGGTTTCAATGATTTATCGGAGTATCAACGATACAGTAGCGAGTATCTTCTATCGGTATCGGAAATAAAAATTGTTTAAAAATCAATACTCAATTTGTTTGTTTGTTTGTTTGTTTGGGGGGAAATTATTGTGCCCCAGCTTTCTTGTACAGAATGTAAAGAAAAAACTCATTAAGAGCACAAATCATTTGAACAGCAGAGACTGTAACAGCTACTTAGAAGTTTTCCTATTTTTTCTTCTTTTATGGCAATATGAGGCTAAACTACCGGTGTGTCCCCATGTATGGCAAATTGCTATAGGCAATTGGGTTACATACGTGAAACACTTTAGCCTCACACTTTTAGTGATTCTCTGAGTTTCCAGACGCCAGTCTCCTACGGGCACGGTGATCACAGGGGCTCGTCATCAGATAGTTTAACGCGTACCACGTGTACACTTGTTTGTTGTTCCTAGAATGGAGCGATACAACCTCTAATCAGGCTGATAAATCTAACGATTTTCAAGAGCCTTCCAATATGTCTCTCGAGCTCCTCTCCTCAGTGCGCACAGGTGGTCAAGTTCCTCCTTGCCTACCCTTCTGGTCACATGACCTCCCCGTTAACCAATCAGCGTCGAGCGCCTCACTCCTCCTCTCCCCTCCCGTCAACCAATCAGTGTCGAGCCTCGCGGCCGCGCTATCGATCTGATCTTGCCACGAAATGCCGAACACATGGCCAAAGAACGTTGCACGTCAATATGCATCCATAATCGACGCGCCCGCTTTTTTTTTTTCTTATTTGAATTTTTGCTGTAGACAGCCTTGCCAGTCTAGCACAACCAATAACCTTTGCGCGCCACCATGGTTTCCTAAGTTTCCCATCCGCTGTAAGGCTTAGTAAATACGACTGATTTAATGGCTTTTGTTGGCGCCAATCAAGTTTCTACTTGAAATCGTATGTTTTTCCTCCTGAAAAAAAAAAAAACACACGCACATGTATGACCTACTTGCATTCCATAACACCATACGAAACGTCCGCTCCGTCCGCCCGTGCGTCACTCGTGTATGTTGCACCAACGTTGGACACTTTTTTTTCCCCCTAAACAACTAAAAAAAGATACACAAGATACCAGAAGGATTACAATGTCAATGCGCTCAGCGACGTTTTGACTGTCATAAAGCCGTCGAGAGTACCTCGTTTTTTGTGACGTGAACGTAACGTAAACAGGCAGTGCAAATTTATGTCATAGTTAAAATAAAAACGAAAATGAAGGATAGGGTGAAGAAAAAAAGAAACAGCTTCTCTATAAGGCTACCCGAAAACCAGCCCCGACAAAAATCCCTCTTCTGCTTTGTCTAAAGAAAAAAAATCACTTTCCGGTAATTTTTTTAATTGCTTTCGTTATGCAGTAATTGATTACTGCAATCAGTTACATTTTCCAATAAAGTAAGTGCAATTGTAATCGGCTACTTTTTTCCAGTAACGCGTACGAGACTGGTGCGGTGAATAAGCAGTCTGCTTCAAAGCCGCCCGGTCAAACTGTTCGCACATCATGCATAAGGACAGTCATTGCAGACACTGTCTGAGACGTGATACTTCCTTCTATGGCGGTCGTGTCACATTGGTCACCATTAACTCGATGGATGGATGGATGGATGGATGGATGTTAATGGCTATTCCCTTTGTAACGGGCGGTAGCTTGCTCCACCTAGTCTAAGTCTAAAAATACAAACATATGATTCCTCCTGCCCTTCTAAGCCAATTTCCTCCCCTAAATGTCTGCAGACATGTTCGAAATATGTGTGCAGACAGTTCGAAATTGCTTGAAGCGTGTCCGCGGATAATTATGTCAGCATATCCGCGGAGAAACTCCGTGTTCTTTGTACGATGTATATGAGCAGTGGGAGTGCGACTTAATGCTTATCACGATAACAAAGCTTTAGGGGAAAACAACCCTGAAATACTTGTGAACGCCTCGGTCAATTTTAAGTGAATAAAACGCACTTCAAATGTTTAGTCATTCAAATATCAAAACATTAACTGCGACTGCAAGTCCTTCTACGCATATAAAGTACGTATAAGAGTCGCAGGAAGGACACATTGTACACACCATCACGCAGAGGGTTGTAGAGTTTCGACATGAATGCTTCTGCTCGGTACTCCTCCCGATAATTGTAGAGCTGGTGCAGAGTTCTGCTTATATGAGTCCGATCCACCACCCCGTTTGGTGCGAGCTCGTACTCCGCCCGAGCCGTCAGGAAATTCATCTTGAGGGCAGGCTACTCAAAGCGGTTTTACCTCGGAGCCGACTACTCATTCAAATATGTTTTGATCTGGATGTATTTGAATATATGCATTTATCGTCGGTATCATTGTTTTTGATTTATGTTCGAAGTGTTTTCTTCTCCCACTTCTATAAGAGTCCCTATAAGGACCAATAGTACGTGAAATAAGAAAATATTTAAAGGTGGCAGGCTCAAACCCTACAGGAGGCTTTCTTCATTCACGTCTCTTATAAGGTTTCCTATGGACCTAAAGCTTTTCGGTGTACATGCAGGCGAGCTGGTGAACTTTCAACATCTTACTTCCTGCGTATGAAGGACGGTATAGGTGGCACTTTATAAACAAGAAACGGAATAAACGTTGCCGCTGTGTTTGAGACCTGTGTGCGCATTTTTCGCAATTTTGTTCCTAAGTCTGGGGTGTTCAAAATGTTACATGGTAGAATCCATCCATTGCTTAAGCCACCGAAAGCAACCTCTTTGTAGTTTTACTGACTCGACCAAAAATGTCCTAATAGTATAAAGAAAACAAAGGTGTCCCACAATTGTGTTCTACAAAAAACAAATGTGTCCTACGAATATGTCCTACAAGAACAAATGCGCCTAGCTTACAAATGTGTCCTCCTCAGAAGAGTTTTTGTTGTTGTTGTCTTCTTTTGTAAGATTAGTATTTTTGGACTTCGAATCCGAGTAGTACTATTCGGAATTTCGAATATTTTTGAAGTATTTCGAAGTGTGAGGATAATGCAAACGACGACTAAATTCGAAAAAAAAACTCACAAAAGACGTCATTCGCAACTATTTACATCACAAACCACTTGCTATGGTCGCCAGTGTAAACTTCTGTGTTCTTTTTTCTTTCTCTGCTTCCGAGTAAACTTTATATAAGCTCATTCTCCACGTCCAGCACGTGTAGCGCATACTCCGTGTCGCCGTCGCCGCTTAGAAAACAATGATAGCGATACCGATGGTTTCTCCAATTTGAAGATATCCTTGTTAAAACACCACTCGGCTACTGCATATGTTTTTCCTAGAATTTAATTTGAGTCAGTTTTAAAATGTTGCCTGTCAAGACGGCTTCGAAACCACCGTGCTCTAAACCGTTAAAAATTTAAAAACTGTCAACCATACCAGTGCACACCTCTAGGTGTCGCAAGTTACCACCCCTGATTCCAACTATGGCATTGGTGGCCATTGTCTATCCGCATACATCATTTCTAGCTGTGTTCGTGCCTGGTTCATGCCGTTCTCACCGACGCTACTTTTGGATTGCGTCGTACTGCTTTTGTTGTCACTTTAGCTTCACGCGAACTGCAAATGCAGCTCGTACGTTCGAGGACAAATTATGGAGGATCAAACGCAACGGACGATGTGGTATGGAATTTCTTTGAGCCAGGACCCAAAAGGCGCGAAATGTCGCACGTGCAAGATGTGTCTAAAAACACCGACGGCTACGACCACCACCCTCGTCAATCACCTGAAACGTCATCCCGGACCTTGAAAGAATTTGACGAAATGCGTGCTGCTGAGAGTGCAAAGAAGACAGCAGAAACCAAGAAGTCTGATGGCAGTGTCCCTACTCCCGGACCCTTCAAGCCAATGTTGAAGAAGAAAAGTCAGCGAGCAAAAACGCCGACGAAAAAACGGCACTGTTCGTTGCCACTGGCCTGCACTCTTATTCGATCGTCGAAAAGCCGGGGTTCTTGACGTTAATGCACGTTGCTGTGCCCTAATACCCAGTCCCTTCAAGGACTACATTTTCCCAGAGCGTGGTGCCGGAGCTTTATGCAAAAAAAAGAGCGTGTTAAAGGCGAGTTACACGACCACTTCGAAAACGGAACCCCATGCTGCACCCTAACTACAACCTGGCGTGCCAGCATACACCGTAACTACAAGCTGGCATGCCAGCACATGGGGAGGGCCACACTGCTGAGAACTTGAAGAGCTTCTGCTTGACCTGGCCCCAGAATGGGGACTTCAACAGGACATTCCGGTCTTCATTGTTACTGACAATGCAAGAACCTTTCTTAGTGCAGTGTCACGAACGACATGGACCAGTCTACCATGCTTTGCACGCATATTTCAGTTGTGCATACAGAGTGTCAAGACAGAAACGCAAGACTTCGATGAGCTTTCTGTCAAAGCCCAAGCAGTTGTAGGGCACTACAAGCGAAGCTCCCTGGCAAGAAGTCGCCTGAAAGAGGTTCAACTTTTTATTGGCTTTGAACCCCTTGAGGTCACTCAAGATGTTGCCACACGGTGGAACAGTGAGTATAACATGATGTCCCGCCTCCTCAAGCTGCGTCCAACAATCTCCTTGGACCTGCTGGAACGAGACGCTTTCGATAACCTAACCTCAAGCGAGCGGCGCCTTATGGCATCATTGACATCGGTCCTCAAATACGTTGAGGAGGCGACACGGGAATCATGATCTGAGAAGTACCCCACTCTTTCGCAAGTGGTGCCATTAGTGCATTGTACGCAGGTCCTGCTGACTCGGCAGCGGCAGGGTGGTGGAGACGAATCAGACTTTTCGGGAAACCTGCTACGGAGCATCAAGTTCGGATTTGTGGACATCAAGTTACAAAGTGCTCATGTGTTAAGCACTTTACTGGACCCCCGGTTCAAGGCGGTCTGCCACACTGCTCCGAGTGGGAAGCAGTGGGCAAGGGAACCAACTCTGCACAGTCGTAGAGAAGAGCCTACCCCCGGAAGAGAATGCTGAAAGAGTCCCAAAGCGCAACTACAACACCTGTCAGAGCCACCAGTGATGTGTGGGACGTTTTTTGGAACTTCGGCTTCTACTAGCACCTCGAGCTTCTGCTCCCGACGACCATCGGAAGAGGTAGAGGAATACCTTTACTCACCTGCGAAGCCCCGCTCAGAGAACCCCTACCTTTGGTGGAGGAATCTTGGGAAGGACAGGTACCCCCTGCTGGCAAAGGTTGCCCGGCTTTACCTTGCGGTTCCTGCGACGCAAGTCTCGAAGCGAAAGACTGGTTTTCGACGTCGGGCAACATCGTCATGAGCAGGAGGGAGCTCCTTCTTCTAGACCATATGGAGCAGTTGGTGTTCATCCACAGTAACATTCAGTAAGCTTAATGACACGAGGCACATGCTGGTACACCCAGATTCAATACACTTGGGAAATATTGCTCTCTTGCATCTGTTGCTGACTGTCTTTCCAATAGTTTAGAAAACACGTTGAAGAAGACAAGCCATATCTGTGCAAATTATTGAAATTCTGTTTTTGTCAATTTTCTCATCCCTACACTAATGATTGCAAAATATTCGCTTCAATCATTGACTTCGATTCGAAACTATTCGTTCAAAATAATTATTCGCTTCATATTCGCTTCGAAGTGAAAATTCACTATACGCACATCCCTAGTATTTTCATCTTGGTTTTGAAAGCGCACAAAGGACGAGGACAGAGTAAGAAACACAAACGACGGACGAGCGCTCAGTATTTGTTTTTCGCTCGACGGGTAGTTTGTTTTCAAGCTTGATGAAACGCTGTATGTTCTTTCATCGTTCGGCACGTGTATAATCCAAAAATACTTTAGTTGAGCTTTTAAAAAATACTTATTACAGCGTCATGTGGCAGCTGGAACGAAAGCATGGACCTCGAAACTGTCCCCGTGTCATTTCGAACACGGTGAATGTTTTTCATGTTGAGAACTCGTGGGTATTATTTCATCAAGGACAAAAGGGGTTCTGACGTTCGCGTTGTTTTCGTAACAATCCGACCTGAATGGAGGAACGTCTGTTGCCTAGGTAAAGTCCTTCGCAAACCGGGTGAGTTTAATGTTATCCCGTGGATCCTATTGGGCCCTGAAATACTGCGCATTTGTCGGTAGTTTTATATAGCAGCTACGGCCGTCCCCGATTATCTCTTGTTTTGGCGAGGGGACACAGTTCGACCGCCTAGTTGCATCTCGAGCTTCCACTACGAAGCGGGTGTTCTCTTTTTCCAAGATGCTGCTCTCGAACATTCTCGCGACACCTCAGCTGCTCCTTGTTCTGTCCGCTCTGGCAGCCTCCTCATCTGACCAATGCGCATCGCCGCCCGAGCACGATGCTTCGCAGGTTTGTATGTATTATTTCGTAGGAAAAAGTTCTCTTGCGCACTCTTGCGCACGCAAGTTGGTGAAAATCAAGAGGAAAAAAACAAATATGCCAACATCGAGGCATATTCCATGACTGCCAGGAGCGTCCTTTGTTTGTCACCTACGTAAGACGAGACCCTAAAGTATACACTAAAAAAAGGCTATATTTTTACGCACCTTGTCACATATACGACACCCCAAAACTTCAGTTGGACGTACAGCGCCCTGACGTTGAACCGACGCTACCAAATTTTCTCGAGCGGCTTGAGGGCCGAGGTGTAGAACTTATTTAAAATAGCTAATGTAAGTGTGACTGACTTCAAAAAAAAGTTATCGGGGTTTTCTTGGCCCAACTGCAAAACTTCTGTATGTTTTTTTTTTGTAGATTTTGACACGTGCTTCAGCTGTTTAATACATTACATCGCATTGTCGTCAACCCTCTCGCAAACGTTGGGGCAGCCAATTGGACGTCAGTGCGCTGTACATTGTGCTGAAGGTTTGGGGTGTCGCGTATGTGACAAGAGATGCGATGGCTACACCTTTTTTTCTTTTTTTCTTTTGTTTAGAATGCACAAAAATTAAGTGCGTCAATGCTGCGGCGTGCTCTAGATTACCGATTGTATGGCGTGGAATTCCGTGATCCTGTTTCTGTTTCAGTTTTTAGAGACCTTCAAGGACGGCTATGTCGCCCTCACGTCGTTCTACAACTACGACGAGTGCACGCTGTTGAACCGAACAACACTCTCCAACGACAACACGACGGCCGAATACGTTGTGATGGCGCGAAAACGAGATCAAACGAACCTGTAAGTACCAGCTGCGGAGCATTCTATCACGTTTACTCCACGGCAGAGCCATAGATGGGCGCCCCCTACATACGCACGCGGGAATGCGCAGAGCAGCTTTTGGTTTCGAGGCCTACATTACGTAAAAAGGCAAACGATAAGCCTTAGCGTTCTCTTTCTTTCTCGACAACTGCTCGTTTTCGACAGAGACGACAGTCGATCTGCCTCATAATCAATTAGCAACTCATTTTCCTTAGACCAAAAAAAATTATTATGCGACAATTAATTATTATTTTAGTGAGACTCGCTCTAGGTTAACAGTCGCAACAAACGCACAAAGACCACGACCGCCGTGACGGTGCACTTTAAAAACGCGATCGTATGTGTATGTGTCCATGAGGGCTATGTTCGACAGATGTTTCGTTTCTCCTAAAAAGAAACGGAAGTGACGGAACTGACGATATCGCGTCTGATTGGCTAGAGGCTCAAATGACAAAAGAGGGAATTTTTGTCATTTGAGCCTCTAACCAATCAGACGCTATATCGTCAGTTCCGTCACTTCCGTTTCTTTTTAGGAGAAACGAAACATTTGTCGACCATAGCCCCCTGGTTTTATTGTCTATTTCCTTTTCTCGTAATTCCTGACATTTTTTTTTTTTTTTTTGTGGTTAGTTGCATAGGCGTAGTGCCTGCTGTGAACGAACGCTCCATGGCTGGGTGTTCGGAAGTGACAGGGGACGGCAGTAGGTCTGTTCAAGCGTCGGAGAAATGTTTCTAAGCTTACTTCGTCCCATCTGAAACAGCAAAAGTGTGACTTTAAACCGTAGCGATATCCAACCATGATTGTTAACTTTAGGAGTAAAAGTAGAGTTACGGCTCGTTTTTCATCCGTAGTTTAGGTAATCCGTAAAACACCTGCCTATCTTTTTTTTTTTAAGTTTCGGATTGAATACATCTGGAGTCTCTGTTATGACTTCAACAAATGTACCATTTTAAAATGAAGGTAACGCGTACAATTGTCGCCGTTGAAAGTGTGTTCTTATTTTCATTCTAGAACAACCTACAAGGTATCATTCAAAACTGAAGCCTGCTCAAGCAAGGTTGATATCACTTATGGTACGTGGTTTCTACTGAATGCTTCTTGACGGCACTAGTTAATGGTGACCACCGAGGTTTTTACTTCACGAGTCACTTCGAACCTTTTGCTTGCTTTATTTCATAATGTGCAACTAATAACCGTACACTTGCACAATTTTAGTTAGTTAGTTTTCAGCTCTGGTTTGCGATGTTTAACAGAAAGCGCACGCGGTGTCGTAAAAAAGGGCGACAGAAACCGCGCTTTTTTTTCTTTTTGCGTTGTATCATTGCACTCCTGTGCCCCGTCCCAAAGCCTGCTAACTTGCGATCTTGTTGTTGTTGTTTGTTGTTTCTAAGACTTCAAATATATCTTAAAAATTAATATTTGAGCAATCGCGGACAAAAATAGTTTCTCACGTTTGATTAAAGCAGAATTCATCACTTACTAAAGTGCTACCATATCAAGAAACCAACCCAGCGAGGATCACGTGATTTGTATACACCAACTCATGTTTACAAACAAACCGGAGCGCCCCTACCGGACGCTACCGGCGCCGCGCATGCACGATGGAGGGTGGGCAAGAAGCTCGCCGTCGCTCATCAACAAACCATTGAAATGCTATGTTGTCGGCGTCGGTGTGAGTTCCCGTGCTCTTTTCTCGTTGGAATTGTTGATTCTACGTCCCCCTAACAATGTCCGACTACTTGAGCGGCTTCAGCAAAATTAACGAGGCTCGGTACACTGCAAAATTTCGCGTGAATACGTGCGGCGATTCATTTCGCGTTGACGCCGCAGAATGGGCGCTAAAGCCTGACTCCCACGATGAGATTCTGCTCGCTATTTTCAGTCGCGACGTCGCTCGGGCTGCAAAAGCGTGGACCGTAGCTGAGATGGTGGACGTCGATACTGAAAATCGCAACTAGTATCGGGCGTTACAAGTCGGTGGTGGCCACTGGTAACAATGATCAACATCTCCTTGTGTCTACTGTTTACACTGAGCCTACTTAACACCGACTATGCATCAAATTTAAAAGTGTTTTGAGGCCTGCACATACTTCTTATCGCAATTACCTGGTCAACGTTTGGTCCACGGGCCGCTGTCGTTTGAACGAGCAGACGACAAAAAGCAGACACGTTTGAAAGAGCAGACGACAGTTCGAACGCATGCGCAATGAAGTGTGGGCAAGAAGCCCCGCGTCCCGCGTCAACAGAGCATTGCAATGTCACGTTGTGGGCGTCTGGGTGAGTCTGCGTACTCTTTTTTTTTAGTTGGAATTGTCGATTCTACGTCCTCATAGCAATGTCTTACCACTTTAGTCGCCTGAGCGAAATTATCAAGGCTCGTTACGCCGCTAAACTATGCGTAAATAATTTGACGTGCAGTGATTCATTCGCGTGAACACCGCAGAATGGACGCCGAAACCATGATGACCTTCTTCTAGCTACTGGGTGATTCAAGGGGAGGCCAGGCTCTTTAAATCGACCGCAAAATTCGGTTTCTTAACCTATCGCGCCACGACTTTGTGCAGCGTTGCCCACAAATGGTGCATATTTTTTTTTGTAAAATTTGCAAAGAGCGAATTTACTTGAGGAAAAAGTAAAGAGAGAAAAAGGCTTAGCTCCTATGGAAACGCAGCGACGCCACCGGTCTTCAAATAACACGGCGCCGTTTCGCACGGGAGACAAGAGATGGCGCAACGAACACCGCCAATGGGGCTTTACGCCAACGCAGAGGCTCTGCACCAACGAACGAGCATACGGCGCCGAGAGCCAGCGCCTTTAGCAGACGATTTTTTCGACACAAAGCGGCGCGCGTTCCGCAGGTGGCGACAGTCGCAGAAACAAAAACAGGCGCGGTAACAAGGAACTGCAGCTCCTTGTCTGCTAAAGACGCCGGCTCTCGGCGTCGTATGCTCGTTCGTTGGCGGCAGTTGGCGTCGCGACCGCTTGCGCCATCTCTTGTCTCCCGTGCGAAACGGCGCCGCGTTGTTTGAAGACCGGTGGCGTCGCTGCGTTTCCATAGGAGCTAAGCCTTTTTCTTTCTTTACTTTTTCCTCGGGTAAATTCGCTCTTTGCATATTTTACAAAAAAATGCACCATCTGTGGGCAACGCTGCACAAAATCGTAGCGCGATAGGTTAAGAAACCGAATTTAGCGGTCGATTTAAAGAGCCTGGCCTCCCCTTGAATCACCCGGTATTTTCGGTCGCGACGTCGCTCGATCGTGCTGCAAATGTGAAGACAGTAGCGGCAATGATCGACGTCGATACTGAAAATCGGAAGCGGAGCAGACCAGCAAGTGAATCAGGCGTAGCAAGTTGGTGATGGTCACTGGTACCGATGATCAGCATCTTGAATCTACTGTTTACACCGAGCCTACTTAAAAGTCTTTTGAGGACTGCAATTACTTCTTATCGCAATCACCGGGTCAAGGTTTGGTCTACCGGCCGCTTTTGTTTCAAGGAGCAGAAGACAAAAAGCAGGCAAGTTTGAAAGAGCAGACGACAGTTCGAACGATTAGGCGGCCGTCTGAATTTGAAGACGCACTGAACCCGCGGGTGGTCCGGACAACTTGGCGGGTTTCTCTCGTTCATGGTGGAATAAAACAAATACATCAGGCAACCACATGTATCTGTGAATTCAACCCAAAGTGTTGCCCGCACAAGCAATTGTAGTTCGACAGCGTCTGGTTTGCCCTTTTCACGGCTACTATCCACGTTCTCGGACGAACGGAGGCAGAAACACATGAAAAATGATCTTCAAGCCTTTCCAGACTCTTTTGGTACAGTCCCCGTCGCGGCGTTTTGACGAGAAGGCAGATTTTTCGTCTAGTTTCTTCCAAAAGAGCACAGGAATGCATGCCTCATACGGTGTCTTCCGCCCACCGCCCCAGACCGGAAGTGCGCCCGACGCGCCACCACCGCGGCGTGACGTAACAGAGTTGAGTTCGTGCATTGTGACATATTTTAAAAATCACAGAGACGCCCAAGCTCGATAAGTTTGCCTTTTTCTTTTTCTAGCTATACCAACAAACATTTCACGACATTGGGGCTTAAATAAAGGCCATACCAACAAAATATTCTGTTTATGAACTATGATTATGGGCAGAAAGTATATATTCTACGAAAAGGAAAAAATATAACAACAAAAATAAAAATTAAGTTTTAATAAAATTAATTTTAACCTTACAACTTTTATTTTTTACAAATTTTTAATGATAATATGGAAGGGGATAATGCACACAGCTGAATAGTTATGATACATTTTATAGAACTGATTTGGGCTCTACGTGGAGAAACAATTAAATATGACCTAAGCCGTAGCGTCATCCTTCTCGGGCAACTCCGCTCAATTCCGACAAATTTAGGCTTACATGTGATTCCCTTTCACAAAGTACTACTAAACGGGTCCCTATCATTTCGTCGAAACTCGTTTCGTGGAATTACGTTTCGTGGACAACTTTTCGTGGACACACGTTTCATGGACACACGTTTCGACGACACTGTGACGTTTCGTCGAAAATCGTTTCGTCGACAGCGCCACGGTAAAACGTTTCGTCGACAAACTTTTTTTTCGGTTTCGAAGGGATTGTTAGAAACTTAAGGTGCAAGCGCTTGTAACAGATGACAAACACGATGTCTAGCGCAGTTTCTTTGCAAGGTGAGCAACTGAGCTACCCTCTGGCTCTCATCCGTGTCACATGGAATAAGCAAGAGCGCACAGGACTTCTCGCGCGGCCTATTCGGATATTTGCAAGTTCCGATGGGCGTTTATGGAACCGAAAGTTACTGGAAGAAGAAAAGTGGTGGAGAAAAATTTGCGTAGGCGCAAAACAAAACTTCGATCTAATGGTGGGTTGCGGAAAAGGGCCTGAACCCTGATTTTTTCTTCATATTGGTTATTTAAAAAAACAAAAATATAGCTTGCAGCCTTTTATTGCAACGTTACAACCCTAATATTTCAATTGAAATTAAGCATGTTCATTACCCTCAATTATTCGAAAAGAAAAGTGATGCAGTGTTTTACCTGCTATTGCAACTTATACGCGAAAAAACTGTTTAGTCGCACTCGTTTTATTGTCATTTATCCTTAAGGGCCGTTTAAAGAGGACATTACATAATAAGGGAGCTGTGAACAATGTCAAATAAAAATAAATAACAAAATCACGAAAACCAATAACACTCGCTCTACCGCGAGCACGCTGCCCGCGAGTAAACCTAAAAAAGCTACATTGCAATGCAAAAAAAAAAAAAATACACGAGAATTGGTAGCAGATAAATAAAACATTACACCAAGTTTAGTCTTATTACACAAAGTAAACAATAGTAGATATGAAATGTGCAACTTAACGCATTATATAGCTTCTCTCGAGCAGCCGCCACATGCAAGGCCTTGGAGGTGGGAGTACCACTAGACGAGATCTGTCGGCAGCAGCCGACTGGTCTCGCATCGCGATATTCACCTCTTCAGTAGGGTACGTTGTTGGGCTAGTTGGTTCATCTTAGTTAACAATTAAAATAGCGCAAAAAGACAAGGACAAAAGCACACAGGACATTTCAACTAACCGTTTTACTCAGGAAAAGCAGGCATATACTGACTCAGAGCGAAGCAACACCACATAAAAGTTGACTAATTTTGTGCACGATCATTCAAAAACTGAAACTCATTACTATGGGAAATTAATAGTCCCACTTTTTTTGCACAGAACGTCCCAATAGTTTTCGAGCTGCCATCAAACTCGAGCAGCTTCCTACCGTAATCTTTATCCGCTGAAATCGTGGAATGCACACACGCGTTGCAATGAATGGCAAACGCGAATGCCGCATTTATTTTTTACTGATAATGCGTGCATTATCAGTAAAAATAAATACGGCTCGTGCATTTGCCCATTCATTGCAACACGTGTGGCTGCGTTCCACGATTTCAGCGGATAAAGATTCGGTAGAAGCCGAGAGACGGTCGCTCGAGAGCTATTGGGCGTTCTTTATCAAAAAAGTGGGACGGCCTGTGTCAGCGACACTTCTATTGTTCTTCATAGTAATGAGTTTCAGTTTTTGAATGATCGTGCACAAAATTAGTCAACTTTTATGTGGTGTTGCTTTTACCTGTCGAGTGTATATATATGCCTGCTTTCCTGAGTAACTAGTTGAAAGTCAGCGCTTGTCCTGTGTACTTCTTGTCCTTGTCTTTTTGCGCTATTTTAATTGTTAACTAATTCAATTCTTCTTTATCGATGCCAGCAGACAGATAACTGGGGCAAGTTCGTGACCCAGCTTTTTGCATAAAGAGCGGCTTCAAAATCTAATGTTCTTTGGTCACATATTGGTTTATGTGCATTCAAAATTTCAGTAAAGACATAACATATGTAGAACTTTTGTGTTATTTAATATCCAGAAGCTAAATATGCTAAAGCCTAAAAATCGTAAGCGGTCTGGTAAGAACAGTACGTTAAATACCGGGTGTTTGGAGGAAACAAACAACCGTGTTTTATCACCGTAAAACTAAACTACGCGTAGCCGAATGCTCGAGACTCCTTCAAAGTTTTTTGCCAGCAACTAAGACCAGATGCCAATTAGCTTAAAAACCGATTTTATGCCATTTTCAACAGTAGAAAGGCTGTGTGCACCGCAAACCGGCCTCGTGTTTTCTTTAAATTTTTTTAGAGCTTCAGTGTTTTGACGTGTGGACTATCTATGCTATGTTCAGGTGGCTCTTGAGGATTCTACCAAAAAGACGCAGCTCGCGGAAAGATACACTCGCTCCGGAAACGACCCTGTCACTTCGTCAAAACATTCGGAGTGCCGGCGGCCAGCCCGCGAAGGGTTGCATTCGATGACGTACAGACAACTCGATCACGTATGCTGCCGAAAGCGTAGCCCTCAAGAGAAGGACAGTGGTCGAGAACAAAACTTCCCGGCTTTGGCAACGCTTCACCAAAATTTCGGGCAAAGACACGAGCGAAATCATATTAATCGTAAGTTCCGAAATCAATGCGATCGGCGACCCCCCCCTCCCCCCCCCCCCCCCCCCCCCAAAAAAAAATAAATAATAAAGAAGAAAAAATTGCGATAGTTTAAGTCGGTGAGGTAAGATGGCTGCGCACTGGTCCGCCATACTTGGCCCAGTCGGCCATCTTTCATCCATCCATCCATTCAACACAAGGCCGCGCGCCGCGCAGGCGCAGAGGTCGCGAGGAGGTGCAGCTGGAGGAGCCAGGAGCTGGCAGAGCGAGCTGTCGACGAAACGTCACAACATCTGTCGATGAAACGAGCGGGTGCTCGTTTCCGCGAAACGATCTGTCGATGAAACATCGCAGTGTCGACGAAACGATTTGTCCATGAAACGTCGTTCGACGAACTGATTGCCACCGCTACTAAACAGCTCTATGTCTTCGGATTCGCGAAATGTGGAATAATATTTGTGTAATCTTAATTGAAACATCAGCTGATACCGAAACCGAAACTTCGGTTGCGTCAGGCAACATTGGTCTCGTGTCCTCAAAGTCATGGCCACGTCACGTCGAACCACGTGGTCTTGTGACGTTCGTGGGGGCGAGGTACAGGACACGCGACGCGGGCAGGTCAGGGCAGGTCGCTTCGCATGGCGTGGACGGTGATGGCCCGGGGGAGAGGGGGAAGGGGAGAAGACGAAAGAGGAGAGGGGGAGCGGAGAAACCGGACATGCGATAAGCGCGCAGGGCAGCGCAAAGCGCATCCGCGTTACGGTGATCACGTGGACGCCGTAGAGCCAACACCGGGAGGAGAAACTCATGACGTCATCGTTCAATTTCGCTCTGAGAAGTAAAAACAAACAAAACGTGAGAATGACGTAGTCATGACTCTGGCGTAGTGGTTCAACGTTGGCCGCTCCAACTCCGTCGCATTGACTGCGCTGACGATTGCGCCTCACGTCGCACGCTAGAGTTGGCAGATTTCGGCGACTTGGCTCATTCGAAAGTTTGCTGGCCAGTTTATTAAATATATAGACGGAATTAGATCATAATATTTGACATGGGGTCTTCCTATATGATACTGAAGAGGGCTGCATAGTTTTCTAAATATCAAAAATGAAGCGGAGTTGAACAACAAAACAACCTAAGCATGTCGCAGACAGCAATGTGCTTTGAAAAATATGTGAAACGCCTAGAAAATATTATTTCCATTAATACCTCTTCATAGTGTTCACAGAGTTATAAACTAAAATTTTCTAAAACTTACAGGCAAAAAACTACGGGATCAAGAGTGAGTCGAAGATTTGACCAGCAGTAGGCAAAAAACGCACATTTCCACCGCGGCCGCTTCTGCACTCCATAACTCGAGAACAGAAAAAAATGATCCGAACCCACGACTTTCGACCATTCTTCTACGTAGAAAATTCCCTACAACATACAGTTTTTTCTTCGTCAAAATTAAAGATTCGTCCCTTTTTGCCTGCACGATTTGAGATCAAATCACTCATGTAGGCTCCAACCATCCACACCACGCTTTCGTGAGAAATATGCGCGCGTTCCAACAACGTCAGGCTACACAGTTTCTTTTCGAATTTGTTTCACGTGTGTGGTGCTCTCTTACTGACCTCATGGAATCTTGCACTCAACTTGCAACAGGGGAAGAGATACGCCCTTTTCTTTTTTATTTATTTATTTCTTTTTTATTTCCAGCGGACAACAATGTTATGCACATAACACTCGCCTACGCCCAATACGGCAAATGCGCCGTTTTCCAGGATGATTCCAACCCCGACGGTAAGTGACTAATTCCAGCACCTTCATTGTTGAGATTACGCCACGCCTCCGCTTAACGTCTAGTCACTGACAAGGTAAGAACGGCAGAAGTACGTCCTCATCATCATCATCATCATCATCGATCATCATTCATCATGCATGCAGACAGTTCTTGTATGACCAATGTGATAGGACAGTCGTACACAACAAGCATCAGACAGTGTTTGCAGACTTTCTTCTGTACGATGCATAAGCAGTGCCACAGCGGCTTTATGAAAGTGTGGAGTGAACCATGGATGGATGGATGAATGGATGGATGGATGGATGGCAGGTCTTCCCATTGGATGGAGCGGCCGCTCGTTCCGCCAAGCCAAATATTGAAATATCTTTCCTCGTACAACGCTAAAGGCCCGTTCACACACATGCGTTTGCTTAGGACAGAGTTGTTCTGACCTCTTACGACGAGAGGACACACGCTGGAAAACTGGCGCCATCTATGAGGTGACCCTGGAACTATACCTTTCACTAGAGCGAAGGCTTTGCGGTAGTTGCGAGAACGAGTGTACAGACTATCATAAGAAAATGTCGCTTATAACATTGCCAAAAGTTCGAGCAGAAAAAGAAAGTGATGCACGAAAGCGAAAATTACGTATACAGACACTGCAAGTGTTCCACGGCTGCCCGGTAGATGTCGACAGTATTGCTCTCGTCGTAAGAGAGTTCTAAGACGTTTGAAGGCACACGGTCGTATGCAGTCTCAAGGTGTTTTAACCAAACCTTAAAAGTTGTTTGAACAAACTAAATTATAATTAGCTATTCTGTCACTTGATTTCAATTATCATTATTCCTTCACCCAGTTACTTCGTGCTATTCCATGATACTTTTTTGGTTCATTGACATAATACCAGGGCTCTCAGAAAGCCCACTTCTCCGTGCAATGTTCCACCACATCGAAACGTTCACGTAAAATTCGATTGGACGAAAAAGAAAGAAAGACAAGAGCAAACTTAGATCAATTACATTTTCTCCTTCAGTTTTTATTAGCTCAAACGTCGCATTGAACTACAAGTATTTGTTTTTAACTTTTACCTATAGAAGGCTTAACTCTATGTCGAGTCATCAAAAGTTTTGTTTTTTATGCGTACCTTTTTATTAAAACTATTATTTTATAAATTTGCAGAAAAAAATGGCCTCACGTTTGTGGTAAATTATAGACTCGCAGCGTGCGAAAGAGATTTTTGCGATTTCTTAAAATTGGGGTTATATTTATCTCACCCACGCGGTATAATCATCGCGAACTGCAGATTGCGGTCTCATTTCGGGCGTTGCTGTTTGCGTTCAATCTTCAATATCCCGTCTATTTCATTGCAGAATGCGTACTGTACGCGTACACGGATGCAACCGAGGGCGAATTTAATGCCTGCTCCGAGCATTTTCTGTCGAATTGCGACAAGGAACTCTGGGAAAGTCTGGGCCCCCAACAGTGCAAGGACGGGGAGAGGAAACTTGCCGGCTGCACCGTTCCCGCCAGAAATTGGACGACTCACCGTTACGAGGGCCTGGTTCAAAGATATTAGAGGGGCCCCATTTTCTTTCCCTTTATTTTGTAACTCGTAACCTTGTTTTTTGCTTTTTTTTGCATTTATCTCAGCGAAAAGAATACCAATCGATCTCGGTACTGAATGTCTGCATATATTTTCCTCTTATGAGGCGATGTCAATATAGAAGAATATTCAAGTAAAGCTTACCTATACTCTTTCGGTTCAGATGTTTACTGCTTGTGTTCTTTCTAGTCCTTGTTCCCTGACGCTTTCAGTATCCTCGGTTGTATAACTAGCCCATCTCTCCATCCTAGTAATTTTTTTCTATGCGGAATAGGCCGTTTCTAATACCTCATTCATCAAGCAACATTGTCGGCCGCCATGTTTGGGGCACGAAGCGTGTGATTGGATCCGAGTCCTCGCCGAACGCTGACGTCACACTCGTGTCCAATACGAGCTGAGCCGAAGCTCACGCCGAACGTTGACGCAACCCTCGTGTTCAGTGCGTGCTCAGAGTGTGGGCCCAAACTTGACGTAGTCGAATAATTAGTGCAGCAGCTGCGAGATTGCGTGCACGTTTGAAAAAAGGTCTTTTAACATCATAACAGTGTTGGGTGAGGTACATTTAAAAAGTGCTTGAAGTAAGGTACAAAGAAAATAAGAGGTTATATGTACTACACAAAAAAAGTTGGAAGTACACCGGGTGTAATGCACTTGAAGTAAAGTACTATAAATGCTATCTTCCATGATTTCCTTTCATTCTCCTATGTAGTGTTTTATGTTGTTGTTTTAACTGATTTGCATCCGTTATTTTCGGAAATGGCGGCGAGTATTTGATAAAGTAAAGTGGCTTCAGAGTTGACAAAGCATCATTTTGTAATACAAATTTAACAAAACAAAAAACAAAACAAAAATTACTTTTAAGTCGGGGTTGGACTTTCCTCGGGAAGTAGCAGAGTAGTAGTAGTAAGTGGTGAGGGTAACAGAAAGCCGGAACATGTTATCCACTCCGTTGATGGGAACAAAATAAAAAAGTAGTAGCAAAAAAAAAAGATATTTTAAGTACAATTGCACATACTCAGAGAATGTACTTCAAGTAAACTACAATTATTCTAAAACTCCTTGAAGTGGTACTTTAAGTTCAATGTACTTAAAGTACTTCCCAACAACTGCATCACAACTATACCCGAAGATTTTTATTACTTCTCGCCTTGAACGCGAGAAGCGAAAACTTTGTCGTGGAACATACCAGAAGAAAATAGGCTCTACATGAGAGTCGCATGAGCGTATATCTGACTTTCTGGGCATTTTCCTAGAAAAAGGCAATGTATTTACATTTTCCGCAATCATTTGTGCTTCGTATGGCTATCAGGTAAATGCTAGTAATGATAATTTATATCTAACCGTAAAAATCAGCATTTCTTCGTAACTATTTTACAGTCTTCTTGTTATACGCTCATAAAATGCAAACAGTCCAATGGGTCATTTTTGTTTTACCACATCAGTGTTTTCATCTCAATTCTCGTGCGCGGTTCTAGAAACGAATTTCTAATTTTTACCGGCAAAAAAAGTATGTTTTAGGAAACTATTAAAGGGACGCAAAGTGGATCTCAAGATCGTCTTTCTATGGCGCGAACTCTACGCACCCTATGCGTCCTATAAAACCCGATATTATACAATCACGCGTGGCCTTTTATGCCCTTGGTGGCGCGTTTACACCTTCAGCATTCGCGGGCGCGGATCCGCGCAGTCGCAAAGCGGATTTTGGAGCCGGGTGGCAAAATCGACTCGTCGCTGGCGGAGAATCTGTGTATACGCTTCCCGGACAGATCAAGATTTTCCGCCAGCGACGAGCGGATTTTCGACGCCCGGCTCCAAAATCCGCTTTCCGCTTGCGCGGATCCGTCCGCGAATCCGCAAGTGTAGACGCGCCATAAAAACGCGACCAAACACCGCGACACGGTCCCCGCCTTTTCTGAGATAGTATCTCAGAAAAAGGGCCGCGCCTCGGTCACTTTTTCAAGCAGGACCGCTGGCGCTAAGATGCGCTCCGACAAGAAACCGAAACTAAGAAACGCGTTCACGTTTAGCGTTTCTTTTTTTGTTTTTTTTCTTTCGGTATGCTGTAAAATACTGCCACTGTCTTATATCCTACTAAAACATTACTTGATATGGTGGTTTTCTATGATCTTAGCAAGTTTCTCATTTGAACCATATGCTTATTTTCACTAATTAAAAAGTCCTTAAGTGTAAGGTATTACTTTGCTAATTAGTATGTTTTTGCAGCCCTCAACGTCCGCCATGGCTAGCAGTTTATTCCCGAAGAAGGACTTATCTTTGTTTGCTCAACCACCCCATTTTAGGTATTGTTGAAAGCTTTCGCTGAAACATCCAGGCTTGTATATAAAAAGACCATGGTCTTTATACACATAATGTGTCATTCTCCATCGCATCTTGGGTATCGATACCTTTAGTGTCGGTGTTTTAAACAATTCACCATCGCATTTTTCTCAATAAACATATTTTCTCCCTCACCCTTCTCATTTAAAAATGCCCCATAAACGCTTTTTTTTTTCGCTGAAAGAAAAAAAGGACACTTTACACCCTACCCTTTAGGTGAGGACATACAAAAAGAAATTTGTTGTGGGTATGTTTATACACCCTTACAGGGATACTACAACGAAATTTCGGCGCTCATTTTTTGGTCTATATGTGTCCAAAAGAGCAGTATCACATGGAACATACCAATATCTTGCTAAAAAAGTCTCGAAAAGGAATTTTAAAACGAATTAAACGATTAGCAAAGAGCACCTGGTGGATGTCGCTAACGCCTCGTTTGTAATGCTCGTCTAGGAACCTTGAGAGCTAGTGACGGAAATCGTCTCGCCTCCGGCCACGACGAGAGAAGGGGGAAGGAGGAACTCCCTCTTTCCGAGAATCCTTTTTGTGTGTCGCAGAAGTCGCTATTGTCCCCCTACAAGATTATAGAAGATTAACCCGTCACTCAAAATTCCTACAAAAGCAGCCGCTTCGGTGGCTGGACCGACTAGGCCATCCTCTCGACGTCAGCCTCGCCGTAGCTTTGCTCGTTTGAGACGACTTACGTCACGATTGCGCTGGGCCTTCTCCGAGCGCTTGCCAGAGTGGGCCGTTTATAACGAAAAATACAGCCACCAGGATCAAAATACAAACGGGCGATTGTCATTTACGGATATTGTGGATCATATTCAACCTATTTTTGAACACGACGGGAATATTTCAAATTTCGTTGAAGTATCCCTTTAAAGGTGTACGGAAACCAAATTCTGGAGCTCATTTCTTTGTTTCAACACGACGCAGGTAGCAGTAGAACCACAGAAACATAAATATTGCGCTAGAAAACGCAAGAAAACATATTTTAAAGTGAATTAAACGATAATCAACAACCACCTGGTAGTTGGTTATGAAGCTTCAATGGAATGTCGTGACGACAACATGCCTCTGAAAGCAGCGCCACAGCGGTATGTCCACTCACTGGTATAGACCTTTTCATTTCAGTAGTTGCCCGACCGTCGGGTAGAGGGCGCTGTCGCTGTTGCCGCCATGAGGTTGCTTCAATTTGGTTGGTGTCGGTTTCAACGTGCACGCGATTGTGCTGCTATTTCATGCCGTTTTCGCTTCTTTTGAGATACAACTTTCTTTCTTGTAGCACCCAGCGAATGAAACAATGGTACTGAGCCACTTGGAGAACCAGGAAATGGTTTCGAGCCTATATTGCGATCTTTTTTCCGAACAGCATATGCGTCTGATTACGTCCATCGTTCATTTCGACTATGTTCGGCGGTGAAACAACCACGCTGATGCACAAGGAGGATTACCATCATCCATGGCCGTACTCGCGGACACTAGTTTCCAGAAAAATAAATAAATAAGTAGCAGGACAAGCTTCGCCTCCAGCCGCTCCAGCACGCGCTCGTTGCCTGCCGCCGTGCTTTGGCTGCGCGTGCACCGTGTGGTACCGAAGGTATACATAGCTCGCGCTCAAGTCAGAGATTCGACTGCTCATCTTATATTGCAACTAACTATAATGCTGCTCTTTCTGAAGAAGCAGGTCGACAACATGATTAACAATGTGCTCAACCATAAAGAACAGATGAACCGACAAGTTTATTGCTCGATGTTTGGTTTTTGTACGTCAAGTTTTTATGAACTTCGCACTGGAAAAGTATCCTATAATGACGCAGAGAACGTAAAAAAGAAGTGATATTGTCTCGGCCTGTTTTATTTAAAAAATTAAGTTAGAGAAATATTTTTATAGACCAACCTAGGCCGACTAGAAAATTTCTTTCAATTGAAGTACTCAATAACAACATTTCACAATATTGGCCTTATGAAATAGACTATTTGTTGTATGGACATAAGATAAGTGACATGCCCCACAAATGTAGTCTGAAATTCATCTTCTGTAATATTTCCAAAATAAAATTAAAGGGCGCAAAATAAGTGACCCATGAAAAGTTTGCTGAAGTCGAGCGCCAGGCGCCACGCCATGGACATATGCGGAAAGCTCTTTACTGGTCTGAAGCGATGCGCTTTGTAGATTTCGGCGTCGCCAGCTAATGAAAGTAAATCCCTTTTCGCCGTCGAGAACGCTGCACTCGGGCCATCTCCATGCGGACAGATTCTTTTCGGTGTCACATATTGTGTACCCCAGGCACTCTCAAGCTGTCTGTGACAGTTTCTTACGAGGGAAGTCGCAATATTTTGTTGAAATTCAATAATTTAAATGAACTGCAGGGTTATCTTAAGAAAATCATTCTGGCAATTAAAAGGCGTGGTACCAAGCACGGTATATAGTTTTGTTGGAATTCACAAATAAACCGAAGCGAATGTTTATGTCTCAAATTCAACCGAATGTTTATATCGCAAAAAACGATTGAGGGCGTCAAACCGATGTAGGTGACATTGTAAACAAATTGCCTGACGTTGACGTACCATTATTTCTAGCATAAAGAAAATCAAATTAAACATTTGTACTCTATCTTGTCCGCGAGTTCCCCCATATGCCGTAATCAAAAGCAACTATTTTCGATATGTTATAAATACAAAACACGATGCTTTCAGGAAACACACGTGGCTATTTTTGATGAGCAATTTTGTCACCTTCCTTCAGATCCTAAATGCGCGATCATATAGTATATACTTACCATGTTTTTCCTATTGCGAATGTTCCGTCCCTATTAGTAAGCAAACCTGAGTTCTCAATAGGTTTCTGACTTAACTGCATAGTCGTACATCTGTTCAATGTTCGCGAGCGCTAACGCTGACTCATGTGCCTACACGTATCCTGCACGCCAACGATAAAAATAGTCAAAACTTGTTACAAAACTAACAGCAGAAGTGGTGCACATAATGATGTAATGCAATTATGTGGTAAGTATACGCATCGGACAACACTTTCCGGAGTAAGGATAAGAAAGGTGGTGAAACGCGACGAAAAACACGAATTTAACGCATTCGCCAAGGCGCGGAGAAGCGCGGAGGGAAGAGCGGAGCAACAAGTTGAAGCAACCCAATGGGGGCCGCATCACGTGGTTCCAAGATGGCAGCGCCCATGTGGCGGAGGGTGAAAAGGTCTATAGATTGCCTGAGGCCTGAACGCAATACCGAGGCATCTGGGTTAGGGGTGTCGTGAACCGGCCGAGGTTCGAGTTCGACCAGGTTCGACTTTTTCGAACTTTTGGTGGAATGTTCGACGAACCTTGACTGAGGTTCGACTCGTGTGCGCATGCGCGACAGACTGGCCGATGTTGGCTTCGGATTGGATGGTAATGGCTAAGAGATCATTTAAAGGCAGCGCTTATTGGTTATTTCAGGTTAATACACTACAAAAATTAATAGCGAGTTCGTTTCACGGCACTCGTGCCCACGCGTGCCCACTCGCAGCGTGGAGCGGGTTCGTTTCGGCCGGCACTCCACGAGTGGTCGCACTCTCCGAGTTCGTTTCATCGCTGACACTGCACGCGTTCATGCACTCGCTGCACCGAGAAAATCGAGAGTGCGCCAAAATGCAATCCCGTCATGCCTCGCTCCGGCGAGTCCGACGGGGAGCGGGAGCAGACGACGAAAGTTCGTCTGCTAGGTGTGTCGCGGAACCCAAAGGAAAAAAAGTAGATTTTCTGATAAAAATCGCGTCCCGCGGGCAACGGAATCAAACGCGAGCTTAAATTGTGAGCGTCTGCTATTTCATGAAGGAATCAATTCACAAACCGTGCTTTATTTGCAGGTTTTAACTTGCTCTGTTGCCGTAAAAACGCTGAAATATACCAGTGTGTAAAGAAATGCTCAGAACAAACGCATCAGCGGCCCCCGAGATGTTTATTACCATCCGTGTGCAGGTTAAAAATTGAACATTTGTCTACAAAACTCCCCCAGCAGAAATCTCTGACTGCCCAATAAGCATCAGAGAAAGCTAAAGATAGTGACTTTACCCGGGGCTTGGTCAACATCATCATGTTTAACATTTACCTACGTGAGCTAACTTGCCCCGTCGTATTTTGGTCGAGAAAGCTCTCGTTCTCGACGCCCTCACCAAGGCTAATATCTGATCCACCTGTAATGACGATCGAAATCGAAAGTCCACGAAAAGTTTTGCTGGATATTCCAACAGACTAGTTTTAAGCCGTACCTTTTCAGTGGTTCACGCATAATACCATGCTCAAACGGATCAAGCTTCTGCTCGGACAGCATCATCAGTTTTGTTCAGTGTAAACGGTTATAAGGATTGAAAGGTCGCAACCAGCTGCTTTGTAGACAGCTGGTTGCGGAAATTTACGCCGTCTGTAACTATCTCTACGACAGCCGAGTTGCTTGAAGTCATCGCAACTATAAACTACAGGTTGCAGCGACCAACGTTTGTAAATAAACGTTGGTAGCGACTGCACTCTCGCATTCCCACACATCACTCCGAACAGAAACGACGCTAGTTTCGGTTTGAGGTCGGTACCTTTTCTACAACATAGATGGCGGCAGCATCAGTCTTCTGCACTCGGTGCATCTGGCGAGTTCGTTCGAGTCGAGTTCTCCGTGCAACACTCTGCGAGTGCGATGCATTCTGGGAGAGAACTCGAACGGTGCCGAGTGCGCAGCCATGAAACAGGCGCCATTGGTTATTAACTTCCTCAGTGATTAGAATTGGTTCCTTTTAAGTTGCAACTGTTCATAAAATAAAATAACCGCTTGGCATGAAAAAAAATTCTCCAAACCTGGGCAGCCAACGCTTATTAAGGTCACGGCCACACTGTCACACAAAGTCAGAACCGGTCGGATCGGGCAGAAAAGTTCGAATGTTCGTCGTGGAACCGGTTCGACAGTCAGGCGAACCCTGAAAGTTCGACCTAAAACGTCCACGAAAGTTCGTAAAGAGTTCGCGACACTCCCTAATCTGGGTGGAAAAGTTCGGAAAAAAAAATTCGAGGCCGTTGCAATGGTTGCCAGATCACGTTTATGTGTGTTTCAACTTTTCGTGACTACAACTTTACTAAATTCTACAAGTGCATAATATACTGTTGTAATATAATATCATGGTAATGAATGAAATGTTCCGCTTTGTTTATAAGATTTCGGATGTTTGTCGAGAACGGTAACCAGACATCGCGGAAAATTGGTTTCGGTTCCGGATTACTGACCAAAATAGGCATGCTTGGTGCACGTGGAAATACAAGCGCATGTTTTCAACGCCCGCGCGGTTCGGCGACGGTCGGGTTGTGGGGCAGAGCGGGTTGAAGAGACTTTCTTGGGCACGAGGAACCTCCGGCGTTGTCGGCTGGCGCGGCGGGGCCGCGGCAGTGACCACCGGCCGCGGCTGCCCTCGCGTGGCGAAACCTACAAGCGCGACTGAGTTCCTCGTGGATCTCGTCCAGGCTTGGCGTGGCCGCCCCAGCCCGGCGGGATCTCGGCGGACGTGCGGCCGGTGCAGCGGCGGGTCGACGGAGCGAGGTGACGCTTGCCGCGAAGATCACGTTCCTCGTACCTCGGGGCCCTGGAGACCGGAGACGTCGACCGTGCCTCGCCCAAGGCTCGCAGCAGTCCCCACTCCCCACCCCCCGCAAGAAGATCGATGCCGCACGTGCTGTTCGGCAGAAGGACATTTCGTGCCCATAATTACGGTCAAAATAGCACCAGTTAGCATACACCCACACAAGTGAGTATGTTCGATTCAGCAATACGTA
>JAZHYW010070181.1:0-17304 GCA_037355805.1 Ixodes ricinus
CGATACGTAAAAGAAGTGTTCTACTGGGAAACTAGAACGAAAAAGTTTATGACGACGTTTGGAGCGGGGACCGCTCTTCACCTGATAAGTGTGGTCCCCCGCTCCAACCGTCGTTATAAACTTTGTCGTAGTAGTTCCCCAGCAGACAAAGATGGCAGCGCGCAGAAGACAATTTTTGCCAAGGTCTTTGTTTGAGCCAACGTTACTAGAACCACTCAGTTGGGAAACCGCCATAGAGCCTGCTTTAAAAAAGTGGCTCCGATCCGTACTCGAGAACCGAGCTAATGGCGATCGCAATGCCGCCATTTCTCCCGCAGCGTCCGCTCCGGGAACTGCACAGCTGCACGTCATGTCGGGCAAGGGCCGGTGGCGCCATCTCGCAGGGTCATATCGCACTAGCTATGTAAAGCAACTTTCGTGTTTCAACTCGTCGCTAAAGGATGGCGCTGTTATCGTATTTAGCTCGGTCTTGGTGGACGCCAGCGGCCCAGGTTTCAAAGTTGAGTTTCCCAATTGAGGGCATTATACTTCGTTTCACCTTCCGTCCAGACGCAGCCGATGCTACGCAGATTATATGACGAATCAGACAGCGTCAAAAGGGCACCATCATGGTGCTCGTGATATTTCTGTCCGTGTTCTATCATCGCTGAACCAATCATAAACAAAGAAGGCACAGTGACTTGCACTTTTGACGCTGCTTGATTGGTCCCGTTTTCTCGCAGCATCCGCTGCGTCTGGACGGAAGGTGAAACGAAGATTAGTAACGTTGGTTTGAGCTTAAGTCCAGAATCAGCCGAAGCTATACGAGCTAATGGGCCCAACCAAGCAGCGTCAATAGTGCAAGTCACTGGACATTTTCTGTTTTCTCATTGACTCAGCGGTGATAGAACACGTATGCAGAAACACGCCGAACGCCCGAACGCTATGACGGTGCGTTTTTTAGCGCTGTCTGATCGGTCCCATCAGCTTGTATAGCGCGGGCTGAGTCTGGACTATCTCTTTTCGCTTCGCATCTAATCATATTGAGGAATCACTTGATAAGAACACAGAACAACAAATCACCAAGCTAGAAAAAATTACCGTTAAAAAATCAAATAAAAATTTTGATCTTGAAAGGTTCTTTGACGCCCCAAGAACTATTTCAGCTCGTGAAAAGCATTTTGGGATCAAGGACTATATCGCCCCTAGCGCATTAGGCAACAGGGCGATGAAGAACTCTTTCGCAGAAAAAAAAAATGGAGCTTAAACGACCCCTTTATAGGTTTTTCTCATAGATCCGTTTTAGGGGGTGCTTAAAGGGCAACTCCGGCCAAAACTAAAAATGAAATAAATTACTGGTATCGCTGTAGTGACACAAAATACGACCCCAGCCAAAAAATTACGTCCGGGCGACGCCGCGTTCTCAACTAATGCCGATAATAAAAATGCGACCCGCCGCGAGCCGCTGCTCCTTAGCGGGCGGCCAGCGGGTTGCCGATCGCTAAAGCAACATTGGGCCGTGACGTCAGTATCGTTCTCTTTTTTTTTTTTCCTCCGGTCCGGACGGGCGCACCCGTTGCGCGCGCTTCGCGCTTCTTTGTGCCGCTACCACCGCTACTTCGGCTTATGATTGGCGTGTTTAGCCGTTGCTTTTATCTGTAGCCCGTGTAGCTTCGGTATAGCCTTTTGTTTATTTGCTTGTGAGGACTTCAAGACTCGTTTTAGCGAGCAACTCGGTGCGCCCAAGACTGCCCAGCTGTTCTTTGGAAGATGCCGAAGATACAAAATGCATGTGGCACTAGTGTATTGTAAATAAATCTGACCAGTCTTTTTCGGAAGCATCTGTCTCTTGTGCCTCTTCATTCTCCCTGTGAAGTTCGTCAGCAGGTGGCAGTGGGTCATGTGCATTTAGGTCAAGGCTCCAGCTATCGTCTTCGTCGATGGTTTTACTAAACGACATGTATGCTGAAAAAAAAAACTAAAGAAGCCCTCTTAGTGTGGAAATCGGCACACGACCTTGATGTGGGGATTCAAAATCAAATGCTTTATTTATCCATATGGAGAAAGGAGGCAGAGATAAAAAACCAACATTTGTGGCTTGTTGATACACATACTGCATTGAATTAGTGAAAAGGATGATTCCAGCCGAACCACACTGAAGATGTAAGGTAAAACATGCAGTCAACATAGCAATGAACGTAGCATTACTAAGTGGCATGTTGTACAGAAAAGGTAAACATGATAAAAGTATCCAGATCAATAAATAAAACAGTCATTGTCAAGTGCAGTGTTGAAGATGGAGCATTCACGCTCCATTGAATGTCCGTTGAAAGGGGAAGGGTGGGCATGTAGAGTACAACCACTAACTAGCTCCAATCACTGAAGTTTATAATGAAAAGGAAAACAATGTTCTGCTTTGCATCACTGCTTGTTTACTACGCAATCTCGTGCGTAGTACACAGGTCCGTAACGACTACTAGCGAACAGCCGGCGCGTGAAGCTCGATCATGCGATATAAACATTCGATCGCCTCCCAATCGTTCGAACCCGTTACGCAGCAGTATTAATTAACATTGCGCTTGTGGATACCATAAAGGACTTAAAAAAATCGCGAAAGTTCGGATTTGTAAGTTACAACTCTCTCATTTACCCAAGTTCGGCTGGAGGTAAATATAATATTTAAAAATGCAAAAAAAAGAAAAACACTTGCCTTAGTCAAAAGTTACGAAGGCAAACTTTTAAAATCCTATGTATTCTAATTAAAAAATTGTTGTGGGTGGGGGTGGGATTGTGGAAGGGAAAGAAAGTGTTCTTCTCACCTTGCTAACGTTCTCTGTTTTCCTCTATCACCCACAAAAACTTTTGCTAGCTTTGAGAAGAAAATGTCTGCCGAATGAACTTTCTTTTCTTTTTTTTTTAGTGCGGCAAGTTTTTTATTTTTTATTTTTATTTTACAAATTAGATTCACCACCTAGACGCACTTATGTGGTAAATTAGTGTCGCAGCTTACAAATTCGGCTTTTACGCGCCTGAGGAAAAAAGAACAAAAAACAGACGTGTACAGCCCAGCACACGTCTGTTCGGGCGCCGCGGCCCGCGCCGGAGAGCCTCAAAGCTTCGTGTCTGGGACTGACCCGCAGCGCGAAAGCGAGAGGGCCCCCAGTACTGTACGTCACTGGCAGCGCGGCGTGGAGCAACGCCGCTCCATCCACGGAGCCCCGATGACAATTTAGGCCTAGCGACGAGTACGGGAGACAGCACACACGGCGACAGCCGCGAGTACGGCATCGAACGAGTTCACTCGTTTTCCAGTCGCTAGCTTTTGGGTATACAAGCGACGAGTACGGCATAGTGCACGCATGGCGGCGGCCGCCGAGTACGGCACCGAACGAGTTGACGGGTTTTCCAGTCGCTAGCTTTTGGGTTTACGCACTAACTCTTGCTACATATGCTGGATAACTACCACGTATACAGAATTAAAACAAAATCAGCTTACCTTCTATCTTTAGACGGCTAGCGCAACAGAGGTAGGTGCCGCTTGGCCTGCGTACTCGTTGAACGAGAACGATCCTGACGTCACGTCCCCGATTTCCAGTGTTGCCGGGGCCTCGAGCGGCTAGTTCCGGTTTTGTCGGCCGCGCCCCAAACAGAACTTTGAGGCGTCGATATCTTTAAAACTACGCACGATAACGAGAAAAAAATTACACCTTGCAATTCAGGGACGCTGGCTGCGCTAAAAACAGTCATAATCCCAAAATCGAAACTATGGACCGGAGTTGCCTTTTAACTACGAAACGCAGGGTGTGGCGAGTCCCGACCATCCAATTATCACATCACAGCAAATCAGATTGCGGCATTAGCGAATACGGAGAGCAAGTCGTCTGCTTGTTGCTCAGGGGTGCGGTGACGTCAGAGTGACGCCGAGCTGTGATTGGCTCTGACTGAAAGGATAGTGGGTAGACCTGAATGCTAGATGCCTTGAGGAGTACCCCTATTTCTTTGCCAATTAGCCAATACGACCTAGGCGATCTGGCATCATCGATACCCCTGGGCAGGGTGTTAGCGGCTAACGGGACGAAGGGAACGAACAACACAGAGGCCTCTGTGTTGTTCGTTCTTTTACTGTCCGTTGTTTTTAGCGCCGATAGCCTCAAACACATGGATCACCATCTAGCCCAAGTGCATACCCTTCTACCCTGGGCAAGAAGCCGACGAACTCGCGCTCCGCATGGAACCTGAATGTAATACCTGTGCCGCACGGCAAAACTTAACATGATTTTAATTAATTATATTGAGAGGATTGGCGAATTAGCTTATGATCGTGACTAGGAGCATCGCGCATGAACCACTCTGTACCAGGAACGGCGCGCGCTGATTGGCCGATCAGATAATGTTGTTACCTCGAAATTACATTGCATTTTGTCATGTGGCAAAGGTAAAAAAAACTAGTTTATGGGACGTGCTTGTATAGCCTTTTTTTTTTTTTGCTTCGTCTTAACGCTCTTGACCGACCTTTATAAAATGAAAGACGTCTACAAATGTATTGCGAAACTAGACCGCAGCTCTTGAGGAGGAGGAGTGCGAGGGTACGGAGGGAAGGGTATGCCCCTCCTCCTCCTCCTCCCCCTCCTCTTCCTCGCTCCTCCTCCCCTTCTCCTTCTCCTTTTCCCTCCTTTCCTCCTCTTTTTCGTCCTGCCGCTGAATTTGTTCATGGGTGATGTGACACAAAGTCGTGACGTCATTTTCCCCGCTATATTTAGCGGGGAAACTGAATTGGGGTTGAGGTTATGTTACGTATATTTCCCCGCTAAATTTATTGGGAAACTTAACCCGCTAAATTTAGCGGGGGAAACTGACGTCCCATAATGCAACGCGCGCGGTTACTGCCAGACGCCGCTCAACCCGGAAACGGATGCCTAAGAGCTGCGCTCAAAAAAATCATTGTCATTTACATTTCCACAGTGAACACCGTGAGCCAGTCATTGCGGATTGGCGGAAGCGGCATTGAGGAAATGGCGTATGCAAGAATTCCTTTGAGTAAAAGACGTTACTTGTGCAGGAGCAGTGCAGCAAGCAAAGAGCTCCTGGTGGATGTTGCTAACGCCTCGTTTGTAATGCCCGTCTAGGAACCTTGACAGGTAGTGAACGGTATGGCTGTCTCGCCTCCGGTCACGACTAAAGTCACGACGAGAGAAAAGCTAGAGGAACTCCCCTCTCCCCGAGACTCTCTTTTGTGCGTCCCAAAAGTCGCTATTGTCGCTTTCCAAGATTATAGAAGATTTTCCCATCACTCGAAATTCGTACAAAGACAGCTTTGGGGTTACTTGCGGTGGCCCGATCGCTGGTGTGCTTCGGCTGCTTTCAGCGGATGCTACGAGCCATCGGGGCCTGTCCAAGGCCGTGTGAATGTCACGTGACCTTCGAGAGGGGGCACAGCGACGCGCGGAAAGCGTATCACGGGCTACGTCCACAGAGCGGGATTGGCTTGGATAGCTCGCAGCGTCCGCTGCGTCCGGATGTAAGGTTCCGAGACAAACTACGTCACGATTGCGGCGAATGTGACGTGGTCTCCGCAGGCTGCTCTCCGAGCGTTTGCCAGAGTGGGCCGTTTATGCTCAAAATACAGCCATTAGGCTCAAAATACAAAAGTGCGATTGTCATTTACGGATATAGGGGATCATATTGAGCCTATTGGTGAACACAACGGGTATATTTCAAATTTCGTTGAAGTATCCCTTAAGGTGTTCTCATTCTGCATACTAAATGTACTTTCTTTTAGAGATTATCCGTAAATATTCCAAAACTAATACGTGTCTTTTTTTTTTTGCGAAGCTCATGTATTTTTTTACGAACGACCAAACGTTACGGTAATAAAGCAAAACCAAATGTAGTTCAGAAACTTTAAATTTAACAATTTCTGAACCACATAACATAACTCACAGCGCGTTTACTAAAATTATGTTTCTTCTAGGGAAACAACTTCAGCGAGTCCTGCAAACGTCCTGGCACCACTTCCGGCACCCCAAACGGTGATCGTTCCCGAGGTGGCTAAGAGCAAAGGGGACTGCGTAATCTTCAGCCACAGGGTCAGTGCGGTATATATACTTGCAAGTTGCTGATACATTTCTCTTGAAGTCGCTTGTAGCCTTCGACTGATATGTTTACCCTCCTACGCATATTCGGCCAACACCACCAAGAATAATAAAAGCCTCCACAAAACCTCCTCTCCCTCTATGAAACGTCATCAGAGTCGGATCGCGCTATCTCGGCTATTGGGCCCGATCCCGACCTTCGACGTGCTGATTGGACACGACTCCAGCCGAACACAGACACAGGACTCGTGCCCAATCTCAGGCCTCGATCGATCTGACTGTGATGACGGTGCGGAGGTCTTCTGTGTATCGGTGGTGTTGATCCAGACCATGCATCAAAAGTGGTTCCGGAGTGGCAGAATATTTTGGTTGTATACGGTGTGGTGAGCGGACAGAAGGGTCGCTGTCGTCGTGGCGTCTCATCTCCTGTCCACTTTGGATTTCATCGTCTGTTTGGACGCAGTGCAACCTACAGCAGAACCAGCGTTGTCGCTAACGCACCAGACAGCGCAAAGGCATTCTTAATATTATACTAAGGACGCCCAAGCCAGGACGTCCCGTCATCCTTAGGACATCCAAAACTCATCCTCAAGCAGTCCAACAGGATCTTTCTGTCCGTCCGGAGCAGATACTCAGAATCTCAGAAGATACATTTCCATACATATAAAACAAATTTAAGAAGTAAACTAAAAAAAAAAAAGAGACTAGAAAATGTAGAGATATGAGGAACTTAAAGGCTCTGTTGTTATACTCCGACGTTGAGTGCAGCGAACGTAGCGTAGCGCAGAACACGCGCGTTTCATGCATTAGCCGGCGAGCATAAACTCGATACCTGTGACCAATCAGTATATGTGTGCGCAGCGCTACGCCTCGTCTGCTACGCTTGACGTCGGAGTATAACAGATCCTTGAAGTGCTGATCATAGACTTGTATAAAAAAATCGCAACCACGATGGTAGAAATCAATCACGTACGAAGTGGCTGCACAACTTCACTTTAGAAGTTGCCATTACCCATGAGCGTGTCATTACACTCTTAATGTTGTCAAAATCAGGCTGTCGAACCGGTCATTATTTTGGTTCGGTTCGGTTTCGGGTTCAGTAGCATTGTATTTTGTTCCGGTTCGGTTCCGGTTTAGGGTAGCGCACATAATATCACTCCGGTTACCGGTTTTAATGAGCACGAACCGGTTCGAACCCGTTCCTAACTCGACCTTTGAATATTGACCAAGCACTTCCTGCGGCCTTTTCTGGGCACGAGATACTTGCAATAGACCCATCTCAACACTAGTCCCTCTTCAGGTAGATATAAAAACCCTGCACAGTGACGTGCGCAAAAGACACCATTAATGTGGCAAGGCTATTACTTGTATATTACTGTTCTTAAGCGAACTATATATAAGCGATTGGCTTTCCATTTTTATGGTGTCCTTTGCGCATGCAGCTGGGCACTATTTCAAACTCTGCCAGAAGAGGGCGTATTTTCGGGATGGGTCTATAGATCTTTCTAAAAAAGAGCTTGTGGCCGGTGCCATCTTTAGTGTTCGGGCGTATAGCACGTGCTTTGCTCACTTTCCGAAGCGACAAACACGCACGTGCTGAGCTGTGAAGATCGCACGCTGGGCTGTGATTTTGTAAACAGTAAAAAGGTATCTAGCTGGATTGCTTGCCCTCTATATGTTTTTGTTTGTTTTGCTCTGCACACACGTGTTTTTTATACATGCTACCTGTTTTCGGCACCCAGTAAGATGTCACAGCTATGCCCCTAAGTGGCTGACAGAGGAACGAGAGGAAACAAATGTGTCGTAAAACACAGAAACAGGGACGTCGAGTGCGCAGTTGGGGTAGTATATCGAATCCCGTTAAGCTGTAGCTCGTGTATACATCGGCCAGACTGGCCGATGTGTCAATGACCGGGCACGTAAGCACACACGTATAATGAAATGTGACTACATCTTGACAGTGCCAACAGCGCTTCGGGTTCCGGCGGAAAAACGCTGTTCTAAAGATCTCGTGGCGATGCTTTGTCTAGTCACTTTGACTTTTTATCGCAAACAACGCTCTATGCAAATGACCCGGTCTGAGGGACTCAGAACCACTTACATAGCATGGATTGTTAACGTTAAGTCTGTCATAATATTATAACAGTACTCACATTTGAAACTGTCAGCCACCGAACGAAGTTCTGATAATGCCACCACAGCGAACGACGTTTCTCGAATGCTCAGTTGAAGACGATGAAAGAGGACTTCAAACAAAAATGAGAAAATATTTGAACAGGCGACATGCTGGCCTCCTTCCAGGGCGCGGCACGTCGGCGAATCATCGCCGAGTAACGTTGTCTCCGACGGCCCATGTTTTTCTTCTTTCTTTTTTTTGTAAGGTAACACTCCGAACACGTTGAAGAAAATATTGTTTGTCATTGAAAAAGACAACAGGCGACCCTACAAACTATACTTCCGATGCAGCGCGTTTCCACCTTCCTTCAGCGTGTCGACACGCTGCACTCAAGCGGAAGGGCACGTGGTGCGCTATCGGTGATCGACTGGCTAAATGGCTCATCGACTGCAGCTGCGGTCCATCTTGAGGTCAAACATTCGCGGACGCGTAGGCCTCCGTGCTTAGAGTGGCGCAATCCTCTCCGACACACTGACATTTCGTAGCCAAGCGGTGCTTTGAAATCACCGCCGCCGCTACCGCGCCGCCAGGGTCAATCCAAGAAACAAAGTAAAGTTGAAGCTCTCCAGACGATGATGCTTTTTTTTTTATTACGTATGCAATAAAAACGAAATGTAAAAATGTCTCACAGTATGTAGGACTACTCTTGGCAACATAAAAAAATACGCTCTCAACTTTTCCCATTTAGACCAATTATTGACACAATTGGCCCTGGACCGTTTTCGTTGAACCGGTAACCGCCACATCAGATTATGGTTTCGTTCCGGTTCGGGTTCAATATGAAGCGTTCGATTTCGGTTTCGGTTTTGTTCCGGTTCGGTCAAAAATAACGGTTTTGATCCGGTTTTCGGTTCGGGTTCGGGTTCGGTTCGACACCCTGGTCAAAAGAGGGTTCTGGAAAGAGAAATTAACGGACAATTATCAAGCTGCAACATAAAAAATTTTCAACAGAAGTCCGGACTACGAAACAGTTCTGTTGTGGAAAACTATTGCTAATAAAAGTGACCCGATTCAAATGCCCACATTTGCAGTTTCCAGCGAGAAAAGAACTCGTCATCGTCAGTGTCGAAGAGCTCTTCGATGAGTGTGACGTTACTGACGCCCAGGTACGATTTCGTGATGCACACGGTGTGATTTAAGTGATGCAGGTGCGAAGTCGTGACGGCTACAGGAAGTAATGCCGTTCCCGCTTATCTGAACAAAACAGATTCGCGATCGTGTGGAAATAGCAGCGATGAGCTTATCACTGCAAGCGCTATCGCAGGCTCTAGAGTTATACAGACTGGCATTGGCGTAACGCACAGCCGGAACGAATCTGCTATCTGGAGAAATTCGGAAGCTCCATACATTACACGCTGGTTGATTGTGCGTCAGAATTGCCGCTTCAACATCGCGACTCGATTAAACTTAACATGAATAGTAAGCATTATGAGACGAAAACGTAGACATTTACCACGGTTCGAAACATCTGCCGCATGAAAAGCCATCCCCACCTTCTCAAAGAAAAAGAAGAAACAGAATGCACGGCGGCGGACGACTTCAATACCTCAACGACGCATAGATATCTAGAAAATAATGGCTAACGAAGAAGTGCTCGGGACTGGCCTTGGCTTGACGAGAGGCTTGACGAGTGGATGGGTGATAGTGGCTCTACCCTTGGTAATGGGCGATAGCCTGCACCACCTAGCGTAGCCTACAGTTGACATGATACCCGATATTCGCGACTCCAACCTATCTATATGGGTGGCGCTACCTCATTTTCCTAAATGGCGGTCAGAGATGCGTGCCGCTGTTGAGCCTGTCTAGTGTGCTGGCTTTACTGAGCGACACAAATTATTTCTGCTAATACGAGGAAGCAGGGTGTTATGAGCGTTGGTCACCTCTTTACCTTGAAAACAAGAACGGTGTTGCGTAATATTACGCCAGATGCGCGTTTAATTCTAAGTGAAACTGAAACTAACTCCTATTTTGATTTAATTTTCGATAGAGGTCTTAATTTCGGATTCTTTCATAACTGAAGATCCAGGCTGATATTTGTAGTTGTTGTAGTTATTGAAACAATCAGCGACGATATATGTCCGTTCTCGATACCTTCTTCTCGCTCATATAATTGTGCGGAAATAATGAGCCCCAACCTTTTAATGGGTTTTCGGGTATTTAGATGATTAATTGGGTTGACATTATTTCCAGCACAAGAATAAGAGAATAATCTCAAATTTTTACAATATGTCCACTAACGTAAAAATTAATAAACGCTGTTCTCACTGCAACAACCCAAAGACGGAATCCGAGTCAGACAACTGAAGTCTGTGTGTCTTTTTATAGCAACGCGTGACGCATAAGACTTTATATTATTCCACTGTTTAACTGTTTGTCTATCTTGATAACAATGCCAGAAATTTTCATATGCTAAAAAGAAAACAAAATTATACCTTTCTGAAAAGACTATTGTGGTAAAATAGCGTATTTTCGCGATCTTATGTCTCATTGGGGGTATACATTGCCGCGATTTGTATTAATAATAATAATATAAAAAATTCAGATATTTTAAAACGTAATTTTTCAGCTCTAATATAATTTGTTGCTTATGATCTAATTTCAAACGCGCGAACAAATATGACAATCAAAAGTGTGCTAATTATCATCATTGGTGCCAATTGCAGCATTTTTAATCACGAATGAATAAAAAATATTCTAAAATCAATGAAAACAAGCTAGTGTGAGAAATTCATGTAAAATTACATTACTTGGGGGCAAAGTATATTTTGCTATCAAAGTCGCGACTTTGGACAATCGGCGAAACGTCCAAAGTCACCGCCAACATACTGCCAAACAATGCTTCAAAAGCAAAAAAAAAAAAACTTCTTTTTAATTTTTTTTCCATAACATTTAGTTAATTTCATTTTTACGTTCCTGCCAGTCTGGCCTTTCTCCAGTTCGAAGAAACGCCTGCCTGCTTCGCACGTCTGCCCACTGCAGCACGTTTCGGTGAAGCAGTATACTTCGTTTCAGCTTGGGTCCAGACGCAGCCGATGCTACGAGCGCGAGCGTGTGGTCTCCTGAACAGTGCTTTGCATTGCACGAGCTCGCGTGCTTGGCAGGGACGCTGGAAGTCTGCGAGCTCGCGCTTGTAGCATCGCCTGCGTCTGGACCAGGCTGAAACGAAGCATAGCAAGTTTTATACGTATACGAGCGACCGCAAGCGCTGTGTTTGCGTCAGCTTTGCGTGCAGTTCCAGACTGCGCGTGCGCTGAGCCCGAAATTGCGGTCTTGGATGCCGCAGTGGCGATGAGGCGCACGCACAACGTGGGACACGCAACTCTACCCAAACGCACACCCGCTTGCGTTTCGTCTTCACGCAATACTAAAACTCTCCAGTATGGTACAATCCGATACCGGCTGCAGCACTACGTTGAGGCAGTGAAGAGTGGTGTTTGCATTCGGAAATGACATTTCGCGAATCATCATCGCGACCAGTTCCGCCGTGCCCTCTGGCAGGAGAATCGAGAGACCCTCACTGAGCGCTTCCTTTCCTGCCGCTGGAGGGCACGTCGAGCTGGAGACGCGAATAAGTAGAGCGTGAAATGTAAAATCGCATCCCTTTATTCGTTGAATTTTGTTTTCTTCAACTCTTTATCATGCTTACGTCTTTAGCGCGATTATATTTACACGCGTTGACGCGTATAAGCCCTGTGATGGATGGATGGATGAATACGGCATAGCTCCTTGGATTGGGCGGTATTACGCCACCAGCCAATTTGTCTTACCATTTAAGCTTAGAATATTTAAATGTCGAAAACTATATACACTCCGCACTGAACAGAAAGTGAGGCTATAAAACCCCTTGCCATCAGTTAATAAGAAAATACCTAGTTTTCTCGTGCTTTCTGCCACCATTCACTTAATCTTTGTTTGGCAATCTCTACTGTCTTGTAATCCACTTTTCCTTCGCTGTCTCTAAAACCCAATGACTTTATTAAATCTATGTTGTCTTCGGTAGGCATAGGGTGAAGCCCTTTACAGTAGAGTATCAAGTGCTCAGCCGTCTCGTCCACCTCTCCACAAGCAGCTGCACACTGTATCCGTTTCCTGGTACTTCGCTCTGTATGTTCTGGTTCGCAAAACACCTGTCCTTGCCTCAAACAACAATGAGCCTCTCCCTAGAATTATCATAAATGCTTTCTTTGGCAATAACTGTTTTGTTTAATCTATAGCTTTCCAGAGCCGTCTTTGTTCTGCATTCCCTCTAGCCACCGATTTCTTTCTGTGGCCTTAACTTTCTTCTTAACGGAGACCTGCTCTTCCGTAACCCCACTATAGCCTAAAAACTTTCCTCTAATTTCCTAGTGCGCTGTCTCCACTTTGTGTCTATACTCCTCATGTATAAAAAGCTGAAAACCTTTTCGTGCCCATTGCTCCCATCCATTTTGCTCCCCAACCAGATCCTCAAATTCTATCTTGTTCGCAGCTTCCCTGCCCTCAAATGACGCCCATCCCATTGCCCCCCCAGCACTCCCTGGTTTATGGCGTTTTGCAATGTGCCCCCAAAGCCAGCCTACCTACTCCGCGCTTGCTTTATTTCTAGTCTTGAATGCACTTCTGATTTCATGCATAGCACTGCGTTTCTAAAAGTCAAAACCAGGCACCGTGACCCCTTTCTGAAATCTCTCTCACCAACCTCCTTACCCAGGCTGTAACTCCGAAGCGCTCTCATTTTCCATTACGGCTGCATTTCTGTCGCCCTTACCTATTATATACTTTTAATGCTCACTGAGGTATTCTTGCACCATCACATATCCATACTCCTAGATACTTGTATTTACTAGCTCTCTCCGACTGTAATGTTCTGTATCTTCAGCCTCCTCAACTTCATCATTGTTAAGAATCGTGATCTGCTGATTTTTCACCTACTGAATTCTTAAACCTAATTCCTCCCCTTCCCCCTGCCAGGTGCCTCGGCTAATTCCTGCAAATCTATCCTGGTTGTTAGCCATTAGTACGATATCATCTGCAGACCATCAATCCCGGTAAAGGATTGCTGAATTTTTGGCCTAGCTTACTGCATACGAAAGGTCAGACTCCAAGCCCACTCTTCTCTGTCTCCAATCCTCTCGAGATGCAACATGCAACACACAGCAAAGGCGATAACGGGCACCCCTGCCTAAGGCCCTCGTCCTCATCTCTATTTCCCCGTTGCCTCTTCCTTCCCCGTGCTATAATCACCTTAATATCTTTGTTAATGTTCCTTGATATTGCTGTTAGTCCTTCATCTAGGTTTAAGCTTTCCACTATGTCCCACAGATTCCTTGGTTTACATGGTCATAGGCACCCTTGATATCCGAAACGCCAGCCAGAGCTGTCCTGTTTTCTTTTGCGCTATTTCTACACTGTGTTAGAGAAAATATATTGTCCTCCAACCTTCTTTGTTTCCGAAACCTGTTCTGTAACTCGCCCAGTATGCCCTCACAATCCACCCATTCCTCAGTCTGTTCTTTATAATCTACATACCAACCTGTAAATAACTGGTGTCACGGTTATGTGGACGATAATTCCTAATATCAGACTTATCTCCCTTTCCCTTATATATCATACTCATCCTACTAAGCCTCCATTCATCTGGAATATTTCCTTTTGTTATCATAGTGCTCACTACCTCCCTAGTTTTGCCGTAGATTTGAGGACCCAAATTCTTCACCAGCTTGATTGGGATACCATCTGCGCCTGTTGACGTGCCACTAGGGACTCTTCGTTCCGCCTTTTCCCATTCTCTTTGTCCAAAATCCACGATGCCACAAGCTGTGAGCTGTTACTTCCTTCGGTTCTCCTATCTTCCACATGTACCTGTTCCCGAAATTCTCCTCCATCACTCGTCTCCTATATATCGTATTGCATCATCTTCCTCTAATTGATCTCCTGATGCGAGAGTATGAACCTCTGTCTAGCTTGCGTCGTTTCACCGAGTGAGTTCAAGTGCTCCCAAAACGTCTTGGCTGCGTTTCTATCTTTCTTGCTTACATTACTCATCCATTCTACACCCTTCTCTGAATTTTCGGATTGATCAAACTGATGCCTCTCGGCGACATGTTATAAAAGTGTCCCATCTTCTTTTTACCTCGTTTCTGACTCCACTACGCTTGGAATACCTGTGTTCTCCAGAGGCTTCCTGACGTTCTTTATGTCAACGCTTCGCTTCACGTCTTTGTCCCACCAGCTTTTTGGTCTATCGTCGCTTAGCTTCACTTTCGTTTCTCTTAACTTTGTCCTAGTTCCAGAACGAAAAGTCTGAGTTGAAGCTCCCATAGGTCCAATCTGTGTACTGCTGCCCTGAAACTGGCTTCCTCTATTCTTTTCACACTCGATTTCTAACTCTCTTGTCTGCACGCAGAAAGTTTGTACAGAATTATGTTGTGTAGGTTCAGCATTTGCTTCTCTGGCAGAATTCAAGCTAATACGTTTGTGATCACTACCAAGACTGCTTTAGAACCCTCTTCATCTGTTTTCATTGACTTGTAACTTACCACATGAGTTTTGTATGACATGAGTACGTAATCTATAGTTGAACGTAGATTTGCACAGTTTCCCACGTTATGTGCCCGTCACACTTCTGACTGGCGATTACATAAAACTAAGTCATGCTTTTCCACCAGTTCTAGTAATAAGCTTCCAGTTGAGTTCCGTATATCCATCCAGACCCCGCTGATATGGGCATTCGTGTCTCCCATAATAATAATTTCAGAGCCTTCCCTAGCTTACTAATGTCTCTTGACAAGGCAATCACAACCATTTTTCTGTTTTCCTCCTTAGCGCCTGTCCCTGCCCATAAGCAAACAAATCCGCTGGACTGCTGACTCCCCGGCAACTTTTCCTTTCAGCCACAAATGTTCGGCGCACTCTTTTCTGATCCTTTGAAAGTTCATGTTCTTCTTAATAAATGCCCAATTCCCACCTCCCTTCCTCTGTTCCCTCCATTCTGTTGCATTCTTCTCACACATAGCCTGTGGGTTGCAAGGTGGCTGCTCCATGTCTCTGAGATGTGTTTCCACGAACCCATACACCACTAAATCCTCTTTCTTAGTTGCCTTCACTCCTTCCCATTTTAGCCTATTTCTACCACCCTGTGCATGTTAACATATCCAATGTCTGATTGTGCTGTTTGTTACAGTTTGTTCTTACGTTTTTCCTCTTTAAATCTTCAGGTGCCTCTCCTGACTTTGTGTGGTTTTCAGCATTTAGTGTCCTCAGGGCCCTCGGTCCCCCCAAAAAGCAGTCACCGTGCGGCCCATCCTATCCCCCACCCTGTAACCCGTGGCCTCACTGTAGTGAATGCCATCTGCAAAGGGAGTCATGTCTGTACACTTCCCTGTTTACTTCCATTACGTCGTACCGAAAGCCGCCGACTCATACCCTTAATTACCTGTTGGCTTCGACAACCCTCCTCTCCGTTACCCACAACTGCCCCCATCCCCTGGGAATGGTGCACACAACCACTTGCACATTTTCAGACGATTGCCCGCTTACGTATTCCCACGTTTAGCTTCGAGGTTCTGGCTCCTACCCTGAGCACATCATTAAGCCCATGAACTCATTACTAGGTTCTTTCCTCCCGGTTATCCCATGTCTCCTCTTCATGCTGTATCATAGCATCCACCATACACTTCCCTGACTGGACCTCTACTAGCATCCTCTGGTCTCCCTTCACCCTGTTCAGTACACCCCTCTTAACCCGTGCTACGTTAGAGCTCCCTGATTTCACTGAAAATCAGATCCCCCCTGGTACCTGGCAGCGCCCTTGTCCCGCGACTTATCTCCGTCACTGGCTGCCTGACTGCCTGCTGCTCGAAGGCGCTATTGAGCTGAGGGTCACTCAGCTCTCCAGCGTCATCGGGCCCGTCAACAGGCTCCTGACCACCAGCATCCCAGCCTGCAGACTGTGTCGTCCGCTGGAACTGACACTTCCTCCTTTCTTCCCTCGCTATTCTCCTCGCTGCGCAGAATGCTGAGCGACTGAACAGGCATGCAGCTCAAACCCATCACACGTAACATGCCCTTAGTGCCCTGTGTGACATCACGTGGTTGTTATCAGGGACAGCCACAACACCTGGCTTGTGGTTTGAGGTCTGAGGTCGCGGTTTGAGGTCTGAGGTCATGGCACGCTTCTGGCACGCGCCTGACACGCGACGCGCGTGACCAGCACAGCACGACGACGAGGGCGGGACCTCGCCTGAGCTCCGATTGGTCGCTGGACTAATTGCCTCTGAGCGGGGCCATCGATGCCACGAATGGCCGTGTCGCAGTATCACTGGGTTGGGAGAGTGGGAAGGGAGCTCCAGCCCTACTGCGCTGTGATTGGTCGGATTGGGTTTGGCCCCGCCCTCCTGCGCTGTGATTGGTCGGATCGGGTTAGCCCCGCCCTCCTGGGCTCTGGAGTGGTCAGGCTGTGCAAGCTGGCTCAGTGTATTCTACTACTGTGGTGGCTTCAAATCGATAAGACATTCTATGCCATTATCAACAAGTTAGGAGCACAAGAAGCTACTATAGCTTGTTGCTCACAGAATATGGATGTCAAGTCACAAATACCGTTTCAAAGTTTCATGTTTCAAACTGCTGAGCACTGAACCATTTGCCTTCTGAGATTGCAAATAGTACTGCATCTCCAAACTTCATTCAAAGCATCACTGTTTTTCTACATTTTAAATAATTTCTTTTCAACCGTCCAAATGCGTGAAGCGGTAGATGTGTGACACCTTCATTTTCTACCGTTTTAGTTATTATTTAAAGTGCCTATCTTAAAAGACGCATTTCAGCGTATAATGTTAAAATTATCAGCCTCTTTTTACTTTTAAAGCACCCTGCGTGTGAAGAGAGTGTGTGGGTGCTCACACTCTGCCTGCCTATTCCCGCTGTGTGTGTGCTTTCTGGCTTCTGTATTATCGTCTTCCTTGTAGTGTTTTTTTTCAAAGTATACTGCTTTTACAACTGAATCAATACGCGATGTGCACAAGCACTTTGATATTCCTTAACATTTTTGGGACAAGCACACGTGTTCGAACGGTAAGT
>JAZHYW010070185.1:0-11685 GCA_037355805.1 Ixodes ricinus
CGGAGAATCAACGACTTCATGGAGAGGAACCAATTGTTCCCTCACACCATGGTTGGATTCCGGCCCCACCTGTCTACCCAGGACGTGATGCTGAGGCTCAAGCACCACATCATAGATGGCGAAAAAAGCTCTCATCTCGACACTAGAGTGATCCTGGGCCTCGACCTTACGAAGGCATTTGACACTATCAGGCATGACGCGGTCCTTGAGAACCTGGAGAAGCTGGGCGTGGGGCGACGCACGTTCAACTACATTCAAGACTTCCTCAGCGACCGGACGGCGCAAATCTCCATCGGTGGCGTCACGTCCGACGACATCAATCTAGGCGGGCGAGGCACACCTCAGGGCTCGGTCCTGTCGCCATACCTATTTAACGTGGCGATGATTGAGTTGCCTGCGAAGCTCAGCAAGATCGAGGGGCTGCACCACAGTATATACGCAGACGACATCACGCTCTGGATGACCGGCGGCAGAGACGGGTTCATCCAAGACACGCTACAAGAAGCGATACGGACGATTGAGGAGTACGTCACTCCGAGGGGCCTAACTTGCTCTCCGCAAAAGTCGGAGCTCCTCCTCCTCAAACCTGTTCGGTCCCGCCAGCTGCCGTCGGACATCGCGCTCTACTCGCAAGGACTGCGTATCCCGTCGGTGAAGAGCATTCGCATCCTGGGTCTGCGGGTCCAGGCGGATGGCAACAACTATGAGATGATCGAGTCGCTCAAGGCGTCAACTTACCAGATCACCCGGCTTATTTCACGCATCTCGGGCCGTCACTTCGGAATGAAGGAAAATAATCTTGTACGCCTCGTCCGCGCTTTCGTCGTGAGCCGGCTGGCATACGTCCTTCCCTTCCTACGGCTCGGGGTGGCGGAGAAAGCCAAACTGGACTGCTTGATTAGGAAGGCATACAAGCGAGCCCTTGGCATCCCGGACTCTACGTCAAACGAAAAGCTAGCGGCGCTGGGCCTACACAACACCGTGGAAGAGATCGTCGAGGCGCAACGGACGTCTCAGCTCGAACGGCTAACGAAGAGCGCGACCGGGCGTCACATCCTCGAAAAACTGGGTATCCGCTACGAAAGACAAACGGGCGAGAAAATGGACGTGCCGAGGCGGGTCCGGGAGAAGCTTACCATTCCGAACCTGCCGCGTCACATGCACCCCGTGCACCATGTGGAGCGACGAACGGCGAGAGCCAAGGCCCTTCGAAGACTACTAGAGAAGGAAGAGGGCGTCTACTACACGGACGCTGCGAGGTACGACAGGGATGCCATGGCCGCGGCCGTGGTTGACAAGCAAGGGAAGATCGTTGCGAGCTGCAGTGTCCGGACGACAGAACCGGAGGTAGCCGAGGAAGTGGCCATCGCTCTGGCACTCAAGCTGCAAGACGCCAAGATCGTTGTCAGCGATTCACAGATGGCGATTCGCCAATACGCCAAGGGACGGATCTCGCCGGTTACGCTTCGCGTCCTGGGTGATCCTGAAAAGACTGCGAAGGTGAAGCTGATCTGGACTCCAGCACACTCGTCGCTCCCCGGCAACGAGGAGGCTCACGACGCGGCCCGAGGTCTCACTCGCCGGGCCGGAGCAACGTCGGACCCCTCCATCGAATCATTGACGGGGGGCGACAGACTGGTTACGTTCCGAGACATCCTCGATTATTACGCCGGCGAAAGGATGCGCTACCCTCCGGCGCATCCCTCGCTGGACAAAAGACAAGAGGTAGCGTGGCGGCGACTACAGACAGGCACCTACCCCAGTCCTGCCCAGCTCAGCCGATGGTATCCGGATCGCTACAAAGGAGACTGCCAGCTATGCGGTGCAAGAGCGACTCTTCACCACATTGTTTGGGAATGCAGCCGGCTCGACCGCAAAGCCCAGCCGCTACTAAAAAAGATCCCCAACCAAGAGAGCTGGGAAGCTCTTCTTCTCTGCACCGACCTTAAGGTGCAGGAACAAGTCGTCCGACTGGCCGAGGACGCCGCTGGAGTCCAAGGGATTCTGGCCGTCGCCTAAGGGGTGATTGGGAGGGGACTCCTAGATGGGCCTCCGACCAATCGCTTAGTCTTTCTGGGCGCAATTAAAGGTTGCCTACTACTACTACTACTACTTCAGGCTGCTAAGGTAGCCAGACATTGCCAGGAAGACGTAGAATCAACCATTCCAACATAAAAAAGAGCGCAGGGACTCACTCAGACGCCGACAACATAGCATTCCAATGGTTTGTTCTTTGGCGACGGCGAGCTTTTTCCCAGACTTTATTGCGCATGCGCGGCGCTCGTGGCGTCCGCTAGAGGCGCTCCGGTTTGTTTGTAAAGATGAGTTGGTCTATACATTGTCGGGTGTAATGAATAGGGAGTTTTTCTTAGACCGTGTATCCCTCCGTGTATAGCCCTCCGCAACGAAGAAGCACTGCGCCTGCGCGCCGATGGCCTTGACTGTAGAGTTCCGGGTATCGTTGCGGGTTGCGGAGAGCGTTGCGGGACGGCGAAAGCGATCTACGGAAACACCCTAATATCCTGGTCACATACTGCGTGCTTAACATTTCTTACGATTGAGGCAAAAAAAAAAATAGTGTCCCATACTCTGCGGCACATTTTTCTACTCAGCCTTATTCTCGAACTTTGTTTTATGATATGCTGCCGGGTATACGCACCGCAATAAGAGTACTGTTTGGTGACTCCCAGTCCCTTGAGTACGCATGCGCTGAAGGCGCTTCGGGATATGTTGAGCGGCGCTCCGGTTCTCCACACGTCGTTGTGGTGACTGTAGCACTCCACGTCGGACACCGTCGTCGTGCCTGGAAACGGACAAGATGTGCCGGCCATCGACGTCAGTTGCGGAAACGAAAGCGTGCAACAAACATTTGTTCGTTACATCCGATATTTCGCTATACCCGGGTTCATTATAATTGGGTTCGACTCTACCGCGGTACATTCAGGAATGTTCTGAACTAGAATGCACGATGACACCCGAGTTGCGGGAACGAATCACACAGCTTTAGAAACGCAGAGCGCGACGAGTACCAATAACCTTATCATCGCTCCGCTGCTAATGAGATTTCAGCATTGGCCGATAACAAGGCCGAAGAGCGAACCACGACGAAAGAAGCGTCATCATGATAGGTCATGCCCTGAGTTTCTTAAGCTGTCAGTGGCTATGCGGGCAGAAGCTGAGGGAGAGAAGAAGTGGAGAGCGGGCGGAGACATCAGAACAACGCCGAGGTTTGGCTAGAATGATTAGCGGATTAGCGGAGACGCAAAGCTAGCAGCCTTTGTCTCCACTGAACTCGTTGAACGCGTTCGAGCGCGATCGTCAAAGCCGGACGCCGACGTTCTGCGTTTTAACGCGTCCGACGAGTGCAGTGGAATCAAATGCAGATATAGCTTTGCGTCGTCCCTCTAATCGTTCCAACCAGAGCTTGGCGTTCTGGCGTCCCCGCGTTAGAATGCCGAGCTCGGCGTCCTCACGTCGCCTCCTCTCTCAGTTTCTTCTGCCCGCATAATGACAAGAAGCTTCGATAACGATTCGGCGCTTCGTGAGCCGCCTCGAGCGTGCACACGCTGACAAAGCACGCCGGAAGGCAACTAGGGCGTGCCATAGAGGTTGGACGTTCGATAGGGAAACGCGTTGCCGTTCTCACCTTGTTAGTGACCATAGTGGATTTTCTCAGCTGTAGTGGTTTATGCCATGAATTTCACTATTCGTGTGTTGAACTTGTTTCTGCTCGACTACGTTACAACTGCCTTTTGCTTTCTTGTGACCCTTGACGAACAAACAAAGCGTTTTTTGTCGTGCATTAAGCCGTGGTCACGCTGCTTATATATCATACAAAAAACAGTCTGCAAACAGAAGCGGCTGCAAAGTTGCTGCGCTCCACCAACTGTCCGCAGACTGGCCTACGACACACTTATCAATCATCTGGAAGCAATTCAAAACAGGGCCACTCGTTTCATCCTCTCCACGTATACGATAATTCCATCAGTGTCTCCGCCCTAAAACGTCAACTAACGCTTTCTTTGCAATTTCGTAGAAACGTCTCTTAGCTCTGCCTTCTTCACAAAATCTATTGTGATTGTCTCGACCTTAAACCAGCATTATTGTCCCCTCCCGATCGAACATCATCTCGCTTAAACAATGCCTGTACCATCAAAAGGATATCTGGCTCAACTAACGCTTTCAACCGATCATTCCTCCCACAAGCCATCAATGACTGGAACAGCCTCCCATCCTTCATCGTCACCATCGTAGACCCAGACGCGTTTACATCAAGTCTTCAATCGCACTTCTATGTTGTTAACCATGTACCAAACGTTTCCGAAATGTATTCATTTTTGTGGGTGTTTTTTCTATGTATATTAGAAAAGCCCTTAAGGTTCAATAAATAAATGAATAAAATTCGAATGCGAGTCACAGTGAGATTCGTGTTTTGAATGCTGCATGGCAATGAATTCAAGGAGACAACTTGGGCACGCGGCATTCTAACCACGGATATTGCGGTGACTCTTGTTTGCAGACTGTCTTTTGTCTGACGTATGAGCAGTGTGACCTCGGCTTTAGTCAGAAGGACGTCTCTTGTTATCTTGTGAACCTTTCACTTTATCTCTGGAGTCTCGGCTCAGATACGCGCTTTCACCGACCATTGAATCCGCCCATGATGTAGATGCCATCCTCGAGAACCGCGGCCGCAAAGTTGCTGCGCCCAGTCGCATGCTTGTCCTGGTCTCCCAGCGACGAAGGTCCGTTCGGTAGCGTTCAACTGGGCAGGAGATGCGAACACTTGAATAGAGCCGATCACGTTACACGCGCTCGACGTTCAGTTGTTGCGCATCTGTGACAAATCCCCATGACGCAAAAACGTGCGTTCTAGAGGTAGAAACTTGGTTTGAAAAGGAAGCGATCACGCAGAGCTTATAGTATGTAAATGCGGCATCAAATGAGCTTTTACTAATTTGTGACCTCAATAATTTCTGAGTGTTCTTAAAACTAAATTACGGATGCAGTTTTTCTCTCGGGCCCAATTTATGAAATGAACATGCGCCACGTTTTGTTTTCTTGATTTTTTTTCCCTCCAATCCAATGTCCCCTTGACCACGCGGTATTTGTCCGACATGGTATGCATATCTTTCCGCAGCAAGTTTTATTGAACGATGCGAGTAGAACCATAAACAATGACATCAACATCAATAACTCAAGCATCGTACGCTCTCGTTTCGGAGCTGAAGTTCGCTCCAAAGATCCCAGTGGTCACCAGCTGGGCTCGATCCCCACCCTCTTCTGCTTTAATCCGGACGAGCATCATACGGGCGCGCGACTACATTATCAGAACTGCGTGGACGTTAGAGACCCCAGGCTAGCAGCCCACTGGCCAAAATTATCATCTATAACGATTGAGAGCCAGCGTCGCCACATACCGTGAAGGCAGACCGGCATTTTGCCGTCTAAACAATCAACGTCCTATTTTATCTGCTGCCGCCTTTCTCCTTCATCCGCTTGCCAGTCTGAAAGTACGCTCTAAAATATCTTTCACTTTACTTTCCTGCACAACACGGAGGCAGCCATTTGAGGCGAGCAACAGAAGAGCTTCAGCGAATGACAAAAGTAACAATGCAACTAGATCTAAGAAAAAAATGCGATGCGCGTCGATACAATGAACACGTGAAAGTTCATGCTCATTTGTTTCTGCGCAAATTATATTATTTTTTTCTTCATAGAAGTTCAGCGTGTTTCGCAGCTGGAGGGGCTGACGAAGAGTGCCACGGGCCGCCACATCTTGGCCAGCCTTGGAATCCGCTACGAGAGGCAAACGGGGAGAAGGTCCACGTCCCTAGGCGGGTTAGGGATGCCCTCGTCATACCAGACATCCCGAAGCACATGCACCCGACGCATCACGCAGAACGCAGAGCGGCGCGGAGTCAAGGCGCTGCAGAAACGTCTAAGCATAGCGGAGGGCGTCCTCTGTACGGACGCTGCCAGAGACGGCGGGGGCGCCATGGTTGCAACTGCGGTCAGCCAACAAGGAGAAGTGATCTCGAACTGCAGTGTCAAGATGTCGGAACCGGAGGTCGCAGAGGAGGTGGCTATTGCCCTCGCAATCCGAGTACAGGGGGCACGCATAGTCGTCAGCGACTCGCAGCTAGCAATCCGGCACGGTTCGCCAAAGGAAGAATCTCTACAGCCGCGCTCAGGGTCCTGGGCGACCCCGAAAGACGTCATACGAGCGTACAGCTCATCTGGACACTGGCGCATCTCGTCGCTCCCTCGGCAACGAGAAGGCATACGGCGCGGCCCGAGAACTCGCTCACCGGGCCGGGGCACCGCCTGGACCCTTCTCTGGCCTTTTTGACGGGGGGCGACAAGATGGTCACGTTCAGGGACATTCCTCGATCACTACGCTGGCGAGAGGTTGCGCTATCCATCCGCGCACCCTTCGCTGGACAAGAGGACGTCGGTGGCATGCCGCCGCCTCTAGACGGGCTCCTTCCCGAGCCCTCCCTACTCAATAAATGGTACACGACAAGTACAAGCCAAACTGCAAGCTCTTCGGTGGCCACGCCAACCTCCGACATGGTGTGAGAGTGCAGCAGGATCGACTGCAAGTCCCACCCCTACTAGAGAAGACTGACAACTCAGGAGAGCTGGGAAGCCCTACTCCTCTGCGCCGATCCTCGTTGCAGAACCAACTAGTCCAGCTGACCGAAGATGCCACCAGGACCCAGGGGGTTCAGGCCACGTCTGAGGGTGGCTGGCAGGGCGACCCTAGGGGCCTCCCTTTAGTCATTAGCTCATGCTTCAGGAAAATAAAAATTGTTTACTATACTACTACTTCGTTTAAACGCATTTCGAACTTCATAATTCGCTTGGATTCTTGTATGGTTCACAGTGGTTGGCTGTCTCCGTGTTCTGCAGGATAGCGAACCCGCAGCATGCTTTCTTTTATCGTCGGTCACGCCTCTCGCTCTGTGATTCGTTCTTTGGTGGTTTTCGTCGGTTAATGCAGCAATCTCATTGGCTGGGGAGCGATAATAAAATGCTCGGGTCTTAACCACGCCCTGGGTCTCTTGAAATGTCCTGGTACAGTGCGCGATGCAAACCTGTGTTGAGTCGCAGGCTTCCGTCGAAGCCTCCGATGGCGTACATGGCGTTGGCGTACTGCACCAGTCTGAACCGCTCCGCGCGGTCAACATGGGCTCCATGTAGGTCCAGCTGTCAGCCGCAGGGTCGTAGACCTCGACGCTGCTCAGGACGCGAGTGCCCGTGAAGCCACCGGCGACGTACAACTTGCCTGCGCGTTCGGAATTGGAAGATACTTCTCGTGTACGGCCGTCTCCATGCAGGCGTTCGCGATAGACAGGCTACAAATAGGGTTCAGCGTTTTCAAGATTATTACTTTTTGTTTTTGCCAAATATGGGGGGGGTGTTGTTTAGCGGTTACTTTTACGAAAATTCCTGGATTATCGAAGTTTATTTTTTCTAGATCCCTCAATTCTCCGATTATTACGAGTTAAAATTTACAGTGTTCCCAATTTTTATATTGAAAAAAATTATATACATACATAAAAGCACCCTAAATTCACCCGTCATCAAATGATATTTCTTTAACTGGACTTGGCATTGTCGCATCTGGTATTCGAAATACTAATCGTCCCACGACGAAACTCGCAAACAAATGTGGCTTGAATAAACGTCAACACCCGTACAATGACGAAACGCCTGACGTAGCCACTGAGAAGCAAAAAAAGCTCCAGCTGCCAGGAAGCTTCTTTGCTATTATAACAACCCGACCCTCCTCCTCTAAGAAGCACTAATAGTATGGTCCAAACTGGACAACAGAACACTGGCTTTCGCCTTTACCCAGAAGTGCAATGACCCGTTGTCTTGAACGAACTTTGACGGCCTATGACGGGTAAACCCCTTTTCCTCAACAGTTCGAGATTTGAAAGGAAACTGAAACGGCCTCTCCCCAGGGACCACTGACCCTGTGCTCTTACCAAGCTTACTATTTTTTTGTTGCCATCGTAAGCTTGAAGTTTGAAGCTTTTCGAAAGTTCGGAATCGACATCAAATGTACCGGTAATTGCTTGTTTTATTTTTTAGTCTTTTTTACGGATTTTATTAGATTTATTTTAAAACACAGAAACCTATACTTGATTTCACCTGAAAGGTGCTCTGAGGAGGTTTTTAAAATCGCCTATTGGCGATCTGAAAAGCCTCCTCAGGAGCTATTAGAGTTATCGCCATATTTATGAATATGGCGATAACTCACTCTGCTGGATCAAAACATCCTATAAATGCCTAAAACATGACGATACGCGGCCGATTTCCATAATAAAAAAAGATAGAAAATTTGAACACACCGAGGTCATCTCCGGCGATGGGAGGAGCATGTTCCGAGACTAGGACCGTTGTTAGTCAATAGCAAGAGAAGGATTCTCGCGCCTTCGACCGGTGCAAACCACGGAGTGATATCTGGAATGCGCGCTACTCGTTGCTCTTTGAGCCGAGACTACGATTCAACCCAGTCGGCGCGCGGTCGAGAGCTCACGACACGACCCATCACTCCCGCGGAGACTGAAAAATAAAAAAGTCCGTTGTTTTTAAGACAATCATTGTATTATTATGTTTCCTCACCACGAAAAATCGCCATTTTTTCGACTATCTCATTTGCTTTTATCATCTACAGTAGCATACACATTTTGTAATAATAGCGTTTGCAATCTCAACGAAATGTCGCGTTTTCATAGGTCACATGTCGTTCTGGCTGCCGGAACAATACTCCTTTCACCGCCGGAGATGACCTTGGTCGAAGCCGTATATATAGAGAGAGAGTCTGGTCAATGGAAGCAGCGGAGCAGAGCCAGGGCGTGCACGGCACGCAGATAAGAAGGCGTGACGTAGCCCTCTTGGCCAACCAGAAGCCGAAAATAATCTCCTAGCGGTGGTAGCAAGAAGCAATTTTAATAAGCGCGTAAGAGTTAAATGGAGTAACTCTTCCTGGTTGAAAATATAGTGCACGTGATGTTTGGATTCTATTCACGCAAAAAGATGTAAGAACCGGAATGTGCCGCTCGAACTCTCTTTGCTCGGTCGGGGTCTGACCGCTCGGACGGCATTTTCCAGGCCCTCGGCGCCTGGCGTATACGTATCACGTCGAACGTTCTCCTAGAATCTGATTTTTCATGACCTCGATCGAAAAATCACGTGCACTATATTTTCAGTCACCGAGAGTTACTGTGACGCACTTTATTAATTTTGTTTTTCGCGACCACCGTCAGGGCATTATTCGCGTTCTGGCTGGCCACATTCGAATCTGTAAAGACGCCCTGGAACACGTGCAGCCTGCTCTCGGCCAATGGCGTCTCCTCATTTGCCTCCTATACTTCCCAATGAATGGCCAAACTCTCTTAATATACGGCTCTGGTCTCGTTGTGTTCGATTTTATATTGCTTTTCTAATAGGAAAATCGACCGGGCATCGTTATGATGTATGGATTTCTACGATGCTTAGAACCCGCAAAGTTAGTTATCGCCGTTTTTAGGCGATCTCAGAAACCCGGGCACATTTAAGTCCTGACGTAGCTGACGCTACGAGCTGATGGGACCAATCAGCGATAAAAGCGCACCATAATGGAGTTCATCATGTTTCTGTGTACGTGGTTCCATCATCGCTGAACCAATCACAAAGAGAAAAGGGCTGCAGTGACTTGCGTTTTTGACGCTCCTTGATTGGTCTCATCAGTTCGTAGTGTTGGCAGCGTCTAGCTTAAAGGCCGACGATTAGACCCGAGATTCTGCAAGGTAGAAGATCCTCCTCACCATGGAGGAGGAGGAAACATGCATTGTTGGACAGGGTGGTTGGGGGGGGGAGAGGAGGAATCCGGAGAAAAGTGGAAAGCGCGAAGTGTACGTCGGCCTTCAAGCTGAAACGCGGTACAGTTATACGCTTTACTGTTATGGGGCTAATTTGGAAATGAGCGTGTGGATGTTGATTGGCAAAATCAAACTTCGTCGATGCGTGCAGTGTGTAATTAATGGTTAGCAGAAACACAAACACCCACAATGTTCTTTTTTTTTTAATAATTTTTTTTGTAGTTTTGCAAGTTACTTTGCATTTATCGTTCTTCATAAGAGAGTCTATGGCTGCGTATCTGTGTTTGCGCACGAAGAGTTATGGCGAGTATTTTCTACCGCGGACATGGCGTGTGTATTTTGGACAACAAACACTTTTAGATGTGCATTGTTATTTTCATTTTAAAATGTCAATGTACGTTGAGAAAAAAACCTATATAATTTATTTATATTCGTATCTTTGTTTTGTGGACAACATACCGCGCTATTTATATCAGAACCACCTTATTTTTCTGCCGCAGGTGGTAAATACTTGAATGGTATAATGTAAGCACGAAAAAGCGATTTCTGAAGTTTGCGAGCTGCGCCCATAAACACATATGGGGAATGGTCGGCCAGGAAAGTGGAATTCGTGAACATGCGCATCGATCATAGAGCCGCTCATCGATCTTATAGTAGGTAATCCATCATCCAAGGAAAAGTGCCCAGACAGAGAGGTTTGCTTTTCGTCTCGCATCAGGAACCGGAAGCCTGTCGGAGAAATTGCGAAGTACCAGCTATACGCGGAAAAATCCCCGCACGTCGACGTCCACTCCGGGTCCGTCGGAATGTCGTTTCTCAACATTCTGACCCATGCTCTTGAAGACTGTTCGGAGCGGACCATGACTCGTGAAGATAGGATATGTCGAGAGCAGATCGAGAAGGAATGAAAGGAGCTGTGCACTATACCACGATACTGCTCTTTCTCGCGTGAGCTGAAACGTGGTGGTGCCAACGTGCAAATAGCCCCCAACCACTTCCGACTCTCAACTAGACTGCGAGTATCGAAGTATTTGCGAAACCAATGATCCCTTATCACCGTCGGACTCAATTCACCCTTACAATAAAAGAATAACGAGTAAAAAAAATAGGAAATACACTTGAACCGGAAGTGTGCCGTGGCTACACCACAGATGGCGCCCACTGAGTTTGTTGCCAAACAAAAATAAGGGCGAATAGTGCTAGAATTGGCATGCACAGGCGTGCCTGCCGTGAATGCCGCACCAGAGAGCCGATTTATGATGCTCCCAGACAACGAAACGTTAAGCAGCACTGTATAAGGGTGCCAGCATCACGCGATTTTTGACGTAGAACTATGTCTTTTTCTCCGCGCTTGGAAGGGGGTGCAAAGTTGGGAGGTCGATGTCACGAAAACTTGGTCACGGAAGTGACGTCACACAGATACACGCCTGCTGCCGAGAACCGCGCAGTGCGCACGCGCGTCCTTTCTTATCTGCTGGCTTGCTCGTTTGCTCGCTTCAACGCGACGCGCTCCTGTCTGATTGAAACGGCGATAGACGCCGCTCCGGCAGCCGTGATTCCACAATCTTCGCTCATCGCTCTGGACAGCGGCCGAGCGGCCGAGCTCGCGTGCTCTGCGGCACGGGCAGTTCACGTGACTCTCTCGCGCGACTCGGCGAAGCGTTAACCCAGTGATACGCGCCGACGAAATGTCTCTACAGCGTGCAATTCACGTAACGATGGTCGATGAAACGTTAGTGCCGGCAGAACGTGTGTCCATAAAGAGTTGTCCACGAATCGTAACTCCACGAAACGAGTTCCGACGCAGCAATAG
>JAZHYW010070186.1:0-10548 GCA_037355805.1 Ixodes ricinus
ATTAATAGAGGTGGGCTATCTTTTTATGTTTTTCAGAGAAAAAAACAACAGATTATTTCTGAGAGTAATGGCGCATTCACACTGGACGCGGATCCGCGTTCGCGAAGCGGTTGCGGATGCGGTTCGCGAGCGACCCCGTTCAGACACACACGTGCGGAGCAGGCGGTTGGCGGTTTCTCGGCGATCACGCGTGATCTTTTGAGACTTGCGTTTGGCAACCCTGTTTTACAATCCAAAATCCACTTTAATCCACGATCCAAAGCCAAAATTTTGCTATTTTGGCACTCTGAAGATTTTTCTTCGGGATGTTCGCACGCATCACGAGTTCAGGCAGCGAAAAAAGAGGCATGGACCCGCCAAACTCGCCTGTGATTCCCTCGACTTCGCCCACAAGCAAAGCCCAGCTAGGCGCGCCTTGCTGACTCAGAACAGGATGCCCCCGACCTTTTTCTTCGAAGTGGACCCTTCCCGCATGAATAGCTGACCTTGTTTTCCGGATAGAGGGCCAGTTTTCCCCCTCGTTGTTCGCTCTTATCATTTTCGAAGTTGTGAGCGGTGGGGTGGACCGTGGTGCGGTGGAATGTGTTCGGTGCTAGCCGGTCGTGGCTTCGTTGGTGGCGGACTCTCCTCTCGTCACTCGCACGTCGATCGAGTCTACTGTTTGTTTGACATTAAGCTCAAATAAACGCCGTATGGATTACCTCTGCATCGTCTGGTACGTACACTTTATTCCTTGAGTAGGTTCCCTTTATTTATTTTGTTAGTAGTAAACGTTACAGGTCGAGCTAGCGCAGGTACCCTGCCCGCTCCGCGGTAGTGCGTTGGCTACGCAATCAGGCTCACGACGTCTCTATCGGCCTTCGTGGTGGTCATGCACGGTGTCGAAAGCTTTCAATAGTTCACGCGACTATCTTAGTGGGTACAAAAGCTGACATTTCGGTCGATCAGGGGCGGGTTCCGACGTTCTACGGGCAGAGACTAACAAGGCAGCGAGCTTCGGGCTGTGGCACCCGGAATAATAAACAAACTCTTACCCGAACCAAATCACCGGTGCGAAGCCCGTTAAAATTACGAGTCAATTCTTTTCGCGGCGGATTCAAGTGACGGACGTGAACATCACGTTTCTCCGTTGATTTGTCTGCTGTAACGCTAGGACTACAGCGCCTTGGACGCCTCACCAGCGACAGGTGCCATCTTGTTTCGAAAGTCACTGACGTCACGTCAGCGTCGCGTTGTGATTGGTTGCCGCTTTGCGGTTCGTGAAAGCGGTTGGGAGAAATCGGTCCCGAAGCGGTTGGCAAAAACGCGCTCCAACCGCTCGATCCTAGCCGCTTTGCGGTTGAGAACGCGCGGATCCGCTTCGCGTTTGCGGATCCGCTTCCAGTGTGAACGCGCCATAAGAGTGGGTGACCTTTCGGTGTTGGGGCATCTCTCTGGATATTACGGTAGTTCAAACTTTAGTAGAATTGGCTGAACTGCTAAGCTCAGGTACAGTACATTGGGATAGGTGGGTGCGGCAATCACGTAGCGACAGTGGTCCTGCCAATGCAGATTAGGGGGCGGAGTATTATCTGTTTGAGGAAGCGAGCGGTGCCATTGCGCTCCAGCGCTTAAAAAAAGAAAAGATCCAATCGAAAATGGATAATTTTATAAATTTTTTCAAATTCTATAGAAGCCTTATTCAATCTTAAATAAGAACGCGACTAATTTTTTTATAATTCTCGGCTTTCCTTGTTTTATTTATAACCAACAAATATTTAATTAGACAGATTTCACATTTCTGGCGCTGCGAACAGCTTACAGACGGTTCCATGGGGATAGTGACACTGGACACAAAAAGCACTAGGCCGCTCTTATCCACAAGCGAACGGATTGCCTCACATCCCCAAGCCCATCGGGTAGCTATGGAGCCTGCTATGCGTCTCTTAATGGTGTTGTAAGTGGTGGACTTGGTGGCCGAGTTTCTCAGTGCAGTGCAGCTCGGACCACGTGGAGCAAGCTCGCGCTGCAGAACGCAGGAATTCCGGGCTGAACTCCCTCCTCCGCCGGTCTAGAGCGTGCGGTCATGTATTGCAACTGCGTGATGCACGTTAAAGACCCCAACGTGGCAGTGGTACAACACTGGCTAAAAATGTATTCACACCGCAGACACCTTACACCCATTGAGGCTGTCGAACTTCAGGCTGTCTAAACATACAAACCGCGCAAATAATTACTTGTGGCAGGACGGTATTGGCACGACCGTCTTTAAACCAATAATATTTATTTAATATGTTGTAGTTCGTCCCTTTTCCGATCTCCGATAAAATCACTGCCGACTTACCTGCCTCTGAGTTCCACGTCGATTGAGCTCAATGCTGCCCTATCCCACACAATGTCCATTGTTCCGGCGCATGACCTTCAAGATAAGGCGAAAATCAATTAAAAAGTTGAGTCAAACAATAGAAAACAAAGTCGTGGTGTCGTTACGATAGCTCCCTTCTGATATGATACTCGGACGCTGGTACAAACTATCGAACGTGAATATCGTGAAGGCTTCTGGCAACAGTTTTGGCGAACTGAGCACGATCATGGTGGACGCCCAGCAACTGGAGCATGGCGGCGTCAGGCATACCTTCTATTCCGCATATGAGCCTCGGGGATGGCGGCGCAGGGTGCTGCACATTTTCCTCTACCGGACTCCGAGCCATGGGCCATTTCACGAAGCTCGTAGCAATCCTAGCCCTCCAAGTTTCGTGGGAGTATAGAAGTAGAGCCGCTACCCAACGTCAGTGTTTTAGGAGACCGTTTTGAATGCTGCGAACGCTACGAGAAAGATGGCCGGACCACCTGGAAGAATCAGCTTGGACCCTAGGAAAACAGGAAGTTCATCGGGTATTGGTACTCTCTGTTTCTTATTGTGAGGTACCGGGGCACGGCAGCGATTTGCTAAAGGTCCTTATTGACTGTAGCCAACGTTACTAGAGCCACTCAGTTCGGAAACTGCCGTAGAGCCTGCTCTGGAAAAGTGGCACCGATCCGTACTTGAGAACCAGAGCTTATGGCGATCGTAACACCAGCCCTTCCTCCTCAGCGGCCACTCAGAGAACTGCACGGAGTACCGCATTTGATAGCGTCCGCTGTGACTTCTAATATTTGCTTTAATCGGCCATTTTGGCGCCGAACCATATACGGTAGAGAGGTCTCAGGGTGCCACCCATGTCTCCCAAGCGGACGCGCCGCGAATTACTACCGAGGTTAGGATGCGCCCAGGTCAGGACGCGCTACCTGAAATTACCGCTGAGACATTGTTGTCTAAAAACAATATTAATTGTGCCACAAAACCTTGTAAACTAAAGATTTTAGAAAATATCACGCGCACGCCATTTTGTACTAAACTCGAATTAAAGTTACTACAAGAAAGTTTCTTTCGTTTGTTTTTTACGCAAAAAACGTGCTTTCTAAAAACTCATAGGTGACCACAGTAAAGGAAAAGATTGAGCCGCCATCTTGGCACCTCGAGCCTGGGAGTTTCGGTACTCTGGCAACATTCAGTGACTCTAGCAGTAGCCATATAAGGCAACTTTCATGTCTAAACTCGTCGCTAAAGGGTGGCTCCGCTATCGTATTTAGCTCGGTCTCGGTGGACGCCAACGGCCCAGTTTTGAACGGCGAGTTTCCCAACTGGAGTGTTTAGTAGCGCTCCCTGTGGCAGAACCGAAGCTTAGCCGCGTAGTTTTGCACAAATGACCGCTTTTAGTAAAAACGCTTTGCCGCCAGAAATACAGATCAAAATCTTGGGTTAGGTGCACTTGTTGCCTTGGGTGCTCAAACAATTTCTCTCGGGTGGGAGGTGCTACCCAATGTTTCTAAATTATGACTTCCAGTGCTCGCACCACTCGCGCAATTAAAGTGAAACGACGTCAAGAGAAGCACCAGGGAATTGGCGAAGCTGAAGCGCCTGGCGTTTCTCTTGGTTTAGCTTGGCTCCGGAGAGTGCCGCTGTAGTCAGCGAAGATACGTTTGACATCTAGAAAGCTGTCAGGATCCCGTAAAAATGAGCACACGTAAAACGCATAAGGAGACACGGATATGGTACCCAAACCAGGAAGCGGGGAACCGCGAACACTTTTGCTCTGTTGGATCCTTTGTACCGCGCTGCTCACCGTGCCGTTCTGCCCAATTTCCTTTTTTTTAAAGTAGAAAGTGGTATTTTGCGCTTTTTAGACCATATGCAAATGTCTTGCCAGCTATCATCATCATGCCATTTGCAGCCACCACATTTTCTTTTCTTATTAATCTTCCAGCTGTGGACGAAACGCATCTGCGTCTAACTTGGTGTTCATAATATTAGGAATTTCTTTGTGCGCTTCAATAGGCTGCTGTTTTGTTTCGTTTGAAAAGAGAAAAAGAAAGACGGCCGCAAAAGTTCTGGAAGAGGAATTGTCATCAACGAGGTCGCAAGACTCGTCTCTCAAGCAGTGAACTTGGCCACCCAGGCCAGTGAACGGTCTTTATCATAGACGTTGTGGAAGGGTTCGTACAGGGACTTGCATCACGTGATCATATTTAGATCTACGACACCCACTTTGCTGAGATCATTGTTTCTCGGGCGACAATATTCGGTACGGGAACACCCCCCTCCCTCAATATGTCGGAAATTTGATAATTGATCAGGCGTACACTAGATGGCGTTTTCCCTTTTTGCATATGGTCTACTGAGCATTATGTGCAAGAGTAGAAGAGTACTTACTTGTTGAAGTCAAAGACACTGCAGACGAATATTCGCAACCTCTTATCGACAGTCTGTGAAGAAAACGAGAATATGACAAGACGTAAATTATATTCAGCAGAGAAGATCCCGAGATACGACGAGAATTTCTCCACGCTCGTTGCAAATATGGATTGGCCGTTTTATTTTTGGCTGTGTGTGTGGTCTTTTTGAGCCGATGAGCGCATTTCGCAGCATATCGTGTAAATAGATGGCATACCATCAAGATGACAATACGTCCCAACATTCTTACCGACTTAACTCTTCATTTGAATATCACGCCAAAATGTTCCAGGATCTCATAGGATCATCTGGAAATTTCTCTCCCACCCTCAAGTCACAATTCGAGTTCCCATTGAACATTGCTGAAAACCTCCCCTAAATAAAACGCGAGGCAGTATTTTCTTGTACTGTGGCACGCTCTGCTCGCCCAAGAGCGCTTAAATACATGGATATGACTCATGACTGCAAGTCGACACAGACGTATCTGCAAGCCCTACAAGAGGAACGGCCACCACCGCAGTACAGATCGGTTTCTACAAATACCTTCTTTCACATCCGGTAAGCGCGCTCCGACATGTTGATAGACATCATCCGCCACTTTCCCCATTTGGTGGCATGTAGCCGATCAACTATTGGCGCCGTACTTGGTGTTCGTAAAACGCACAAGCGTGGCGTGTGCTTCGATCGACGATAGAACTCATGCAAGTATGAACTGGGTATGTATTGGGGACGCATAAATCTATTCGTTACTATGCTTTTGGGATTGCCCCAAAGAAGACGACCGCCGGGGCGACGATGCCGCCGCGGGTCGGCATTCGGACGCTGACCGTCGCAAGTTAGAATGACGACGTGATGTATAAACATTTAGTACCAGCCGATGTTATTTTATGTTCCTGACTATACTCTGGCTGACGCAATCGATCACGACTCAAAGAAACTCTGAGTGATACGAAACATACTGCCTCCGCGCATAAAAAGACATGGTTACTATGCAACGTGGGGCATGCCGGCGAGAATTTTAGCCAGGGCGTCGGAAGGCACCCTATACAGATCTGCCAATTGAGGTGCAAAATAGACGCCGACCCTGCACACGAAAGCGACGCCCGCCTGCGACAATGCCTGTGTCGCTGGCCAGCTCAGTTTCGCCAATAACCTCAACGACGAGCTGGAGTTGGTAGCGATATGAAGGGCATTGGATGATGCTGCTCGCGAAACAACAAACAAAGGAGACCGTGATATTAACCGACTTCAGGGTGAGGAGCACCGAAGTAGAAATACAAAGAATAAGACGACGTACAATTTCTTTCACAGTTATTGCTCTGGGTGGCCGTTGGATCTCCTTATTGCCATTTTTTCCTGAACATCACCAAACCAACAAACAAACAGCAGAGAAGCAATGAACCTTCTACTAGAAGCGCTCAGCCGAATGTTCGAGCACTCCTTCCGATCTTGAGCCGAAGACTGACACGTGCTTCGAAGAATTCGATGGGACCGGCAAAATAGCTCCTGCGAAGCGAGCTATTTTGGACGGCGCTTCACTGGGACATGTCATGTTAAGTAAGTTCATCACATTATTAAAAGCTCTTAGAGGAATCCGCACTCTAAGTTACAAAACGACTTATTACATATGGCGGAGACCGGCAAACTCGAATGCTCGCTGATAACAAAATACAGTTGCGTCGTCTGCTATTATTCAGGATTCTATATAGGAGAACACCTTACTAGGGCTGGGCGTCGATTAAAACTTTTAACCCATACATTAATCGCCACCTTTTAATCGATTAATTAATCGATTAATCGGTCTCGTTTTTTCCATGCATAATATACAAAACGGCAAAACAATTTTTTCGTGCCTTTGTTGAATATGTGACAAACGGCGCAATATAAAATTTCTTTCGAATCAATCTCAATGTGCAGTTGAGAACAGTTCCAAGGCACTCGCACTCACAGATTATTACTTGAGCTGCATGAGGCCAAGTGGTTCGTTGATATTCTCCGCCAAGAGCGACCTGCTCTTGGTTGTTCACAATAGTCTCTGCTGCGCTAAACGAACACTCGCATGGCGTTGCAAGTGGCCGAGCCACGTTGGAAGCTTCTGCAATTGTTTGAGGTTACAAGTTTCGTTCCTAAACTTTAGGATAAAATTCACCTAAACTTTACCCTTCATACAGGTGTACTCGTCAAGATCTGCGCGGTGAAAGCGTTGCATTTTTACTTTCTTTGATTACGCAAAATTTACCGATTAATCTGTTAAAATTATTCGAGATTAATGCATTAATCGATTAATCGGTATGTTAATCGATCAATTGCCCAGCCCTACTTATTACCAAACCCTTCGTCATTATTATTGTTATCGTCATCATCATTATCGTTATGACTTCCTTTCCCAACGCCAATTCTGTTGGTGCTTGTGCGTCGTCGTGGACTCGTCTTTGCTTCATTAAAAAGCTTTAGCTTTTTCTCTTTATATTCGGAATGCAAATTCGCCTGCCCCTTGCGCACCTCGTACGTTTGGTTGCCCCTCAAATGCGCCCACGTACTACGCTTGTTCTCGCCACCGACCTCAACCAATGACGGGGCGAGCTTGGCTGACTCCTCATCGCGCGTTCTCTACGCCTTCTTGTGTTGCCCTTAGATTGACGTGCCCCTCTGCATTCCGATGCGCCAAGGACGCATTTTAGAACACTTGCTCACCGCAGCAAAATAAACATATACGCTTATAATCAATATTATACAGTGGACAGAGTGAGTGAAATCTGCCTTCCCTTTCAAAAGGTTATTCATCCGCAAATATAACCGTACCATAGAATAGAAAACAACACTTATTTCATCGTGGCTGGTGTGCCTGGGAAGGTACTAGGTTATTGAATTGTCGAGACGGTTCAAAACTCTACCTGAAAAATCTTGCACTTGAGTACGGACACTCTGCTTCGTCGAAAGGGAGGTTGTTGTCGACGAAAAAGCCTCGGGCAACCTCTTCTATGTACTCACGCCGACGACGCGATGTCCCTTGTCGTAGAACCTGATCACGACAGTCAATACATTACGTACAAGTATCATTTTTTTTTGTTTTTCCCGATGTTTTAGATGTATACAAGTTATAATCAAAGTTAAAAAGTGTACAGACAAATTAGCGCGGCATTTGTTTTTGTCGTTTTGTCAAGAATAAGAGGTTTCGTGACGACATTTTGCGCATATTTATCGCCTAATTAGTGGTTACGACAGAAGAACTGCAGAGGAAGCTCCACTCCAAAAAACCTAAAAAGAAATGTTGAGAGAACGCGACATTCTTCCGACGTCGTGAAAAAAGTGAAGCATTCGTCAGCGCCTTATTTCAGCATTACCACTAAGATGAGGAAAAAACAAAACAAAAAACACTACCTAATGCTTAGTGTTCTGTGCCAGTGGTACCTAATGCCATTGTGAAAAATACTGCCTAATGCCAGTGTGACCGTGCCTAAAGCCGCGGTCACACTCATATATTTATTATGTAATTAAATGCAAAGGTACAAGCGAGCTGAAAAAGAATGACGAAAATAATCCCCGGAACAAGGGCGACAAAGATCGCGCACCCACTCACCTGGCTGTGTTTGGAGGTTTAGTGTTTGTCCTTTATTGCCCCTTGTTCCCCTTCTTCCAGGGATTATTTTCGTCGTCGACACTCATATGAATCATACAAAAGGCAGTCCCCGACTCTGTCTAAGGCATGTTCCTTCCTCGTGTGGCGGTCCTGTCCCATTAGTTATACAGAAGCAGTCTTTATACATGTTTGACGCAACATTCGATTGGCGCAAACGTGCTTCGCACATATGCTTGAGACCTGTGCGAAGATAATTCTGTCATCATGTCCGTGGCCAACACCTTGCCTTCTGTATGACGTATTAAAATCATTACTGCGGCCTATGGGGCCGCAGAATGTTTTCTCTGTGCATTCATTATGTGAATCATATCCCTGAGGCAATGACCTCGACTGAAAGAAAATGTTACGATAAGAGGCCCTGACCATTTCAAATCGGGCGCCTTTCCACACATGGGGAGGTAGACCTGGAGCATCTTGTTTTCCCGCCAGAACGACGTCCTGGTTCTTTTCTAGGAGCCTGCGTGAAAGGAAAGACGAAGAATGCTACGAGGCTGTCTTAGAGAACACGCGTACAAGCACGTATGCATGCCAGCAATCAAGGTGAGTATAGTTTCGTGGCTCATAAAGTCCGATACTTGTTAGTGAGCGCGTTGGTAATGATGTAAGTTTAGAAAGAGTTATATACCTAAAGACGGGGGCTGGGACTTACCGCGAGGCGCTAAGTCAGCGCCAAGTGAGCACTTAGAAGAGCGCCTCATATGGCGGTTCCTAGCGCGTGACTTAGTTCTAATATAGCGCGCGATTAGCGCTTTAGTAACGCCCTGCTTAGTCTAGCTTCAGTAACGCCTTTTTAGGCGCTCATTGTGCCGCGGTTACTGCTGGCGATTAGCGCGTGCACTGCGGTTCCGGTTGCTGTGGTTAAGTGTGCATCAGCAGCACCATGGCGTACATGTGGGACGCTGAAATAGAAACGTACGACAAACGCTGTTGCATACGCAATAAGTACATATGTGTCTGGACGGCTTAACGGCCAGAAGAGCCTTCTGGTTGCGCAAAATCTTTCGCGATGGGTACCCGTTGAACCTGAGGACGAGACACAGAAGTCTTTCGAAGGCGATTATTTTTCAGCTGCGTATTTTTGAAACCATTGTCACGCATGTGGAATAAATAGAAAGCGATGAGGTGAAATTGCCAATCAATTAGTCGCTCAGGTCATGATTCTGGATCGCATGCCCCTGACCGTTTGCTTGGAGAGTGACTTTTACTTCCTCTTCTTTCTATGCCAAGAAAAACTAACAACAACGGAATCACCGTGCGCGCTGTTCCGCAGCAGCAAGAACACGTCACAAGGAGCGTGAGAGAGCTGCCGCTGACGCTAACGCTCACTACGTCGCGCAATTCGGTGCCACATCAGCGCTGCGTCCAGCGTTCACGAGGCGCGCTAACTTAGCGCTCCGCTGTATGTGTGAACCGGCCTGAAGACTTCTTTAAAGGGACCATTAAATGTAGAGTGCCTTCCTTACAAACACGCGCTTTTGCTTCGGTGGCGACATCCCTTCCATTTGTCCGCCCAATGGCCTGTTATTGTTTTTATGTATATTTAAGTGCGCGCAAACCGGTGTCACTAAGCTCGAGTACGTAGCCTTGGTAATGCTTATACTCAATCTCATAAGTGCCTATAGTAAAGACAAATGCATAAGCCTGTGACCTAGCTCAGCCGTATGCTATTGTTTTCAACGAGGACTCGCATAAGAGGCACTTTCTAAAGCCACGCATGGCGTCCATTCCATGCCTTTGGCTTCGCTGCAGATGTTTAGGCACAGTGTGCTATGAATACGGGGGTTGTGTTTGGACAGGCGCTGCTCGGCAATAGGAGCTGTTGGGCTGTGCGTGTAGACAACAATCGCTTCAGTCGAAGTGCAACAGAAAGTCAATGATGGCCGCACGAGCGGCCGCACGTGCGCATGGCGCGCGTGCCCCAACATTCATTTTGCTGGTGTTGAGACGTGTCGCGCCGGCGTCGAGACCTGTCGCGATCTACACCACGCGCCTCACCCGGCACCTCCGGTCCCAACACTTGCCATGTATTCTTGTACACTGCAGTTTGGGAGATGGATTGTCAAGGAGTTCCTAGTGGAACATATCTGCCATTTTACTGCACAAGTCGCACACTGAGTCTGCCAGTTCGTCACGCGGTGGGCCACCAGCAATACAG
>JAZHYW010070187.1:0-23401 GCA_037355805.1 Ixodes ricinus
TTACGTATTGCTCGAACTGCAATACACGGGTGTCGAGTAGGGGTAACGACCTTGACCTCGCTGCCAATTACTAAAATCTTAGGTATTGTTACACTGAAGAATAATGCCTGCTCATAATATCACTGTCCAAAAACTTTGCTGCAACTGGGATAAAACATTTTAGAAGAACGTGGTACAACACAATCGGTATCATTATTACTACAAAAACCTCAAGAATAAACATTATCAACAGAACGTATACAACACCATTTGAAGGTAACATCGCTATGTAATATCAGGCGTAGAAGAAATAGGAGCGAAGATATGCATCATCTTTAGCCTGAGACTTTACCGCAAAAAGTAGGGGCTTTTGCATTTATTAAAAGTGTATCGGGATAAATCGCCATCTTTCAATCGAATAATTAATCAACTTAAACAGATTCGCTTATTCCCATTCATAATAGTTTAAGAAAAGTAAAAGCTAAACTTTTTTGTCTTCGCTGAATATGTGATGGAACTACAAAATGAACAATTTCGGATTTTAGAAGCAAAGCTTGATGTGTACTCTGACTGCAAACAGCCAAAAGACAATCACACTCAGAAATTATTAAATTCGGCCCCACTACTGCTTTGTCTATATTCTCCGGAAATAGCGAACTCTTTTAATTTTTCACAAATGTCTGTGCAGTACAAGCTTTCAAGCACGAACATTCGCAGGGTACGCTGGGGTTACTGGGACACGTATAACGTTCTCTACTTGTTTGGAGTCGCAAATCCAGCCCCGCCATCGTTAAATTTAGTCTCAAATTTCGCCTCAAAGTTAGCCTTCATAGCTAGAAGTACTAGGTCCACGTTTCCAAAGTGCAAGCGTAACGTTTTGACTTTTGTTTTTTTAAATTAATTTGATTAACCCGTTAAAATTAATCACGATTAAGGCAGTACTGCAGTAATCGCTAGGTCAATCGATCAAGAGCCCACTACAACAACAACAAAAAATTTGAATGCGTTGGCTTTTGGCTTGCCATCAGCATTACATACAGTAACTGTCAAAACGGTCAAGTTAAAGTGTTTGAACACGTTCCCGTTCAGTGCAATAAAGAAATCTATATTCCTACAGAACAATGTTTTTTTTTGAATAGACACACGTCCAAATTATTAAAATTCATTTTAATTCAAGTTTTTTATCCAACTTTCATTCCTGACATTACAAGCTATGTGAACAAAACATTCGACAATTTCTGGAAAGAGAGTGCAAGATCATCTTGGACAACGATGCACGGCATTACCGCGACGTCCACCACGTACCCCACCCCTCGTCCTAATACACTGCACAACTCTTGTGTGCTAAAGTGTACTTATGCACTAGGATTATTACGAAGTGTCAACAAACATAAGGCAATGCACCATCGTGGTACCCTTCGCTACTTAAAATTACCATTTTATGGAAAGCGGAACGAGAAGGGACTGTCAGGCTGAGCATGATTTAGAGCTGAGCCATGGTTTCATAAGTAAATTCAGAATAGCAGTGTTTCGTCGAGATGGAAATAATTTTTGACACGGAACGTATAAAAAAATTGTAATTAAACATAAAAGAAGAATACCTGATTGTTCTTATTTTTACTAAAAGTAATATTTTTTTAAGAAGAAAACTTCCCATTAATAACGCTCTCCAGGGCTATACAGGGTCGAGACGGGGAGTAATTATAGAAGAGACGGAAATTTTCGTTGCTTTGGCAATTCGAGACGCATTTTTTGGCAATATCGGACACAACTGCTACGGAAGCAGTCACTACTGGAATTACACAAGAAATAAAGATATACACGCTAATGAATATAAATCAATTCTCACAATGTGTACCCGTGAAAAATGCAAATGCGTTAAATAACGGATGTTAAAAATAAAGAAGAGCAATTAAGGTCAAGCAATACTAGGTAATATCGTGAGAAACGTTATGTCTATAAACAATTAGAGGGCAACATTATGCCACCTTTTGAAGTTCGGAGTAAGAATTTGCTAGGCTCAAAGGGGAGCTGTGATAATTGCGTGGGCTTAAGCGGTTCCACGATTCAAAATGCAGAAGAAATGTCACCCAGAAGTACGCCGGTGCACCACGCTGAACCAATAGTGAGTGGGCGAGAGCGGAATGTAACTTGAGTGCAGTTGTGTGACATCTATCGACTTAACAATGCTAGCTCTTATGCGGTTTGAATCGCAAGGCCACTCTCTGCCGTTCTGCAAGTCGAGCAATCATCACACCTTCCTTTCTTGACCACCACCGTTATTACCACAAAACACAGGATGGACGAAAGAAAAGACATAAAAGAAGTATTCTGAACCAAGAAAGCGCAATAGTGGTGAGAAGTGTATCCGTGTTCCGAGCGGCGTTCCGAGCGACCGAAACAACAGCAACCCCAAAGTCGCCGTGAAAGTTGTTCGCCGTGCACAGCGTACCAAGCGATGGAAAAAGAGCTTGGTGAAGCAATCATGATTTGTCTTTGTTCCAGTGTTCCGGTCGATGCTCTCGTATTGATTGCTCTGGACGCAACCGACACATATGTGGCTACCAGCCTTACAGAGCAATGACCTGGGTATCTCTTTGCACAGCGTGGAACTGAATGAAGCATCTAAAATACAAGTGTCTCCAAGCGTTCTTTTGAAGTGCGATGAAGAATTGAATAAACAGAATTGTCACGAGGATGGCTTAATAATATTAGGTGTTTAAAACCGACTGCGGTTCTGGGGCAAAACCTCGGCCCGGGGATCCCTAGTTGTCGAGTTCGAATCTCGGAACCTGTCGGACGCACAGTATTGCGGACGCGTAGTTCGGCAGTACGTCCAAAGATTCCTAATTAGCTAGAATGTCTTGTTTCTGCTCAGTTCATGCTCAGAGATGCAATTCTTTTTGTTTGGTACTTCAAAGCTCCTGAATCGCAAACTTGTTTCTCTGGTACTGCATTATATAATTTCTCGACGGTTCAATTTCTTCCTTGAGCGCCAGATTCGTATATCATTTATTAGGAGTAAATATATTTTACCGTGACAACAAAGATATTGGGTATGTTTAACATAGTCAGAGTTGTCTGAGTCCTGAAACGCATCTGCATGAATTCACTAGATGAAATGTAATAAAATCCACAATAGTATATTTGTTCCCGAAACTCGCCGAGAAAACTGTTCGGCGCACTTATAGGACCAACTTTATGTCACGTTTCGCATTTAATAGTGAAAGTTTTAGCTATGCTATCGTATCTCTATCAGCTCAATAGCCTTGCGTAAACTCCTATGAAAAATTGTTGTTTATTAAACACTGACACCAGATTCCATATTCATAAATTGACTTATTGTGATACATATAGATAATTCGATAGGCTTTTATGTTTCAAATATATTTCTTAACGAAACGTTGAACCCGTTTCTGCTACGGCAGGAAGACGCAAAAAATTGGTTCTAAAAGTTTCCGAAAAAAATGTTGCGATTTCTCTGATTTAGTTAGATAGATTATGAAGTTATTTTTGAACTCTTCCTTTTATTTATTCCTCAACTCAAAAGCGAAAGGAAGAACCACGTGGTCGTGACGTGCTTTGGAACCGGAGTGATCACTCCAAGCTTCTACCGTGCTTTCTAAGCGCACCATTGAGGCTTGTCATTATCAAGTGATGATACGTGTCGTCACTGGCCCTCACTGGTCACGAACGCGAATTCAAATATTCGTCGACGTGATTTCTAGTTGATGACCGCGTACGTCCGAAATTACGCACTGGCTCTAGTGGTCCAGTTCAATGCGTGAGCTGGGTTCGACTGACGTGCTTGCGGCATCGCGGATGCATCACAGTGAACAGGCGCAGAACTTTCGAAAGAGAGGAGGTACCAACTAGTCCGCTATATATTTCAAATTTGGTACCGAAAAGGAGGCTTTAGGTTTCGTATGATCGTGTACCAGTTTTAATTTGGCGCACTAAATAATATACGATTTGCAACATTCAACTTTATCCAAGCGAAAGTTTCATTTTATGGGTCCATTTAACATTATAAATAAATCTTCAAAGATTATTCATCACCACAAGCGATGCTTATTGAAACTATCTATATCAGTAATTCGATGCATCTTTGAATACTTTTTGTTTAATATAAAATAATTTCGAGTGGCAGTCTATCCCTTATTATGGAGAGATTTTTTATGTTGGGTGTAAGAAAGAGTATGAGTATCATATTTATTTACGTTTACATCACAGCTAATAAAAAAGGGAATCTGCATGGGTGCCAGAAATTTCGATTAACCGATCGAGGAGCGTCACACGGGACAGACGACATACAATATATATTCGGCTTCGAAAAGCAAGCTAGGGAACATCGCATGCAATACTGCACACACCATTTACACAGCCAAAATTTTAGCACAGCTCATTGCTATTCCAGCGTCCTTTTCTTTAGGCACCCCTGTAACACACGAGCGTTAAAAGCGGTATTACGATAAAAACAAAATATCATGAAATGTTCTGAAAACACCGACCGAAGTGCTCAAACAACACAGATTTTAAGTTCTCCATCCGCTAGAGAATGCACCAAAAGCGATCTGAAATAAGGCTCGCAGTATTGCGTGTAAAACAAAACAAAACTATAAACGTGTTAATCAAATATACCTGACCTGGGAACAAAGAAACTTGTTTGGCAGCCGCCTCCAGAGGTAGTTAACGAACGTAAACTCTAAGAGCGCAGCGAACACGAAGGACGTGCACGATCCGATCCACACGTCCATGGCCTTGATGTACGACACCGGAGGCAGGTTGCCCTGAATGCCAGCTCCTTTAGACGAGATGGTGAGCAGCGTCGTCACCCCGAGCGTCACCCTGGCTGGGATGGCGTCCACGTCGAGCCAGAAGGACACTCCAGGAGATCACCACGATCAAGGTCGTCGGCAGGTATGTCTGAACCATGTGGTAGCCCAAGGAACGTTGCAGGTGGAAATCTGCCTTAAGGCAGCTGTATTCCCCTACACGGAAAAAAATAAGGAGTTGACGATTGATTGCTGGAATCACTTGAATGCCCAATGCTACAGCTAGGATATGAAAAGGCACGTGACCAGAAATAACAGTGTATACACAAGAATATCCTTGAAAGTACATGGTATCTACAGTTGCCTGATTTTTATCAGAATGAAATTATTTTGGTCATATGTAAGAGTGCATGCAGATATTATATCGGAAAGCATTTATCAAGTTACTGTCGCGTCCTCCATTTACCGACTTTAATCGAACTTATATTATTTACATTCATCACATGTTCTCGAGTATTAGATGCCGTTGGTAACTGACATTGTATTAAAATGCTCTAACATATTTAACGACTTTCATTGTTATCGTAATTTATGTAATTCACTCTAAATGCATGGTTTCAGGCTCTCTCTGCCTAAGCTCTATGAGATAGTACTGGGTAGAAAGAAAATAAATAATTTTGTGAAGAGTTTAAGGTATGCCAACTTCATTCATTCATTTTCATTCATTTGTTTATTTTCTGTGCTCATGAACAGCTTGACGCCTTGGTAATGATGCACAACAAAATGTTCTACAGGTTAGTTACAAAAGTCTTAAAAGCTACGAAATTTGGGTTAAAAACATCAATATCTGCTCCCTGAGGGTATTGTAGAAGTGTTGAATGCGGGTCATGGGACTGGTTTGGATGATCTGATTAACAATGAAAAGTCGGAGAAACCCGCAAAACTCGACTCGGAACGTGAATATTAATAGCAGATGTGAGATCTGGGCAATCAATTAATCCATGAATACATTTATACAGGAAAACAAGATCGCGCCTACGCCATCTGGAACTCAAAGTAGGGCATTTGCATCGGTCCAAGAGTCTCGCATAAAAATAATAAACAGTACAGCCAATGTAACGATCGTAAACAATTCGGAAAAAATTCTTTGAACATTTTCAATCATCTCTTGGCTCATAGAACTAATACATTCCAGACTAGAGAAGAAAACTCCAACTTGGTCCGGATTAACGAGAAAATAAGCGTAGAATACAGGTTGATGAGGAGAACTCACGCGTGATTCTAGAAATTACTCCCAGCTTACGCAAAGAGCCATTAATAAGGTTGTTATACATGTACAGTAAAGTATAACGAAGAGTCTATGTATACACCAAGATCACGCGTGCACTCGACTCTTCGCAGAAGATCATTGCCAATCTGGTAACAAAGGTCAATTTTTTCTACCTTTCTAGAAAAAGACATAGTAACGGTTTTAGAAGGATTGAGCGTTAGCATGTTCAGACGATGACCAATTGCACACACGCCTAACATCCTCCATAAGTTTTTCACGGTCTTCCAAAGATATGATTTGCCTAAACAACTTGACATCATCTGCATATTGCAAGACAACCGAATTGCGAACAATTGAGCTCAAATCATTAATAAAAACATTGAAAAAGATCGGCCCAAGTATGGAGCCTTGCGGCACACCCGAAGAAGAAACATAAGGTCAGAGTGATGTCCAAAAACACGAACAAAATTGTAGCCTATTAGACAAATAATCTAGAAACAGGGAACAAAGGGAGGCATCACGCCGTACGATTCTAGTTTGTGTGCGTGGAGCGAATGGTTGCTAGGTCAAAAGCCTTAGAGAGATCAAAATACACAACATCTACCTGTCCACGTTGACACACACTGCAGTAGGCGAAACAAAATTTAAAAAAGACACCAGATTTGTCTCAGCAGACTTTCCACGCATGAAGCCGTGTTGTGAAGGGCTTATCTTAGGCTTAAAAAGTTTGAAATGCGTCTCAAATAAAACAATTTCATAGACCTTAGCCAAGGGAGATAGCAACGACATAGCTCGGACATTCGTTTAGAACTCTATGATAAAAGCAAACCATGTTTTTTTTTTTAAAGTTTTATTGGAAAACTATGATGACCATGAAAGAAGTGTAACTAAAAATGGGTAGGTCCACAAAAGTTACTGAGAATCGTTCAGCATTTGTGTGATTATGAGAATATGTTTTAGTGATTGAGGAAGACTAAATTTCTTGAACTTAATATCATTTGATATTGTGCAATTTCTATATACATTACCTTATCAGTGGTTCGGGCAACAAAGAGAAACAAATGGTAGCCAATGCAACATATCGTGGCGCCATTATGTGTTCAATACGCGCTATGGGGAATACGTGGCAAAGTAAAGAAAATACTGAGTTAGAAAAGTCAAATAAATAAAATTTATCTGATTTAAACCATATTTATTTCATTTAAAACTGAGTTATATAATTTACAACAAATTAATTTGGTATAAACCTAAGATATTCATTTAGATCCCACTGATTTATAGATAGGTAATTCTTTTTTTGCCGTATCTACAGAGAGTTCCCGAGAAAAGGCAACCGTGTGTTTTGAGCCAGGAAAATAAACTATTCGTTTCAGAATGGTCAAACTCCCTGAGATTGCGACGCTAGAGATTGGGATAGAGCGGACAAGTTTGAGGACAATACGTTATCTAGATTAACATTTTACGTAAAATATTGGTGATCTCAAATATTCTTAGTAAAAATAAGATAATTTAAGACTAAGTAACCTGCCAGAAATGAACGACACGAAGCAAGACACGCTAGCCGGAACTTGCAAATCAAGCAGTCTTACCTATATGAAACTTTTCCTTGCACTAAAGAAGTGTTCACTTTTTCAATTTCGAACTGAGGTAACTTCAAGTTGTCAAAGAGAACCACCGGTTGGCTTCCCGACCACTCCAGCAGCAATTCCTCGGTCGTCTTGGAAACTGCGTGACAATGAGCGGGGCCGTGCATTTCAGCAAAAAAGCTCTGGGTAGCGGCAACAATGGAAGGGCCTCAAATCATTGCGTACATGAAGCAATCTCGATGCTGCAAACTTGGGAGTCCATTGGGTACCGGTAGAGATCCATCATGCAGGAGAAACGGAGCTTGAGCCTGTAGACGCGAATAAAAGGGATTATTCAACGGCCTGCTGCAAGACCCCCAAAGCTCTGATTGAATCCGCACTTGTATACAATAAAATCGATGGCCGCAAAATTCATTGTGACTGTCCTTTGTTATTTTGTCGTGTCTTTTAGACAGGAATTGCTGATAGGCTCGAAACATCTAGTCGTAGGCACTGCAATCCACGATTCAGATAAATAAAAAAATATAAAAAAGGGAAATCATAAACCTTATACGCCGATAAATAAAAATATACTTTTCATTTTGAATACGTTCCGAAATCATGGACCGAGTACAATTTTCTTTATTTAATGAATTGCAGCGGGTTCTAAATTCAGGCTCAGAATCATGGATTTAAAAAAATGTTATTTTCACCAAATCCTTTTGAACCCTTTTTCAAGCACGTCTGACTACAAACCATTTTTATTTTCAATTTCACTGAGCCTTTTATTTACTTTTCTTCCCGCGGTTTCAAACGAAAAATTGGCGAAATTTTGAGCCGCCTCTTTCACATACAAAATGACCTTCAAGGACGAATCTACTGTTCCGCGAGTTTGATAAGCTTTCGAAGCGTTTGTTTTAAAAATAGTTAACACTCATGTTTTTTCTTAAAGAGTTTGTGTTGTTTTAAATTTGTGATATATTTGCTATTAATTAATGACTGAGTTATGTCGGTAAGTGTTTGCGAGATGTGGAGCCAAAAAAGCCCTACGCTTTTGAAATAATGATGGCAATGACTGCAATGCCCTAAAAAGACCTATTAAGGAGGACATCACTTACCTCAGAGAGCAATCATAACGGCGACATTTTGAGCTTTACAGGAGTATATTCTAAAACAACAATCACTAAGTTTTTTTTTTTAATATTAATAACTTAGCGCCTTACAAAACTTCAAAATGGTAGTACAACCACAAGTAAGCCTTTTGATTTCATACCGTGATCGGTCGAGGTAACTAAACCTAGGTTTTCTGCCGGCATATGATAAACGATTGATTTCAGAAAGCTGATACTCCGACTGACTCTGACGCTAGCGGGGGGGGGGGGGGGGGGAGGAGATGCGAAACTTTGGAAACATGACGTTACTTCTATGAAAAACAAAATATAAAAATTGTTAAAGGACGCTTTAGCTTCGCCTTTACGAGTAGAGTGCGATATCTCAATATAAGCGTCCGCTTGTTTCCGAGCCGTGCAGGTGCGTCTGCGTGGGCTAGTCCATGGCCTGTCTGACTCGCAAACAAGGCGTCTTGGGTTCGATCCCGCTGCGCCAGAAATTCTGCGATTTCTTTCTTTAAGGCAAGTAAATAATAATGCAATTAAATGCAAAGGTGCAAGCGAGTTGGACAGCAACGTCGAAAATAATTTATGGAGAAGGCGTACAAGAGGTACAAAGGCATCAGTCACCTGGCTGTGTTTGGAGATTTGTGTTTGTCCTTTGTCCTGCTTGTTCCCCTTCTCCAGGTGAATATTTTCGGCAAATGAATAGCTTATCGACCAATCAGCATTTTCTGGTACCACCAACGCCTGCTCTTCAGCGACATGATCTCCCTATAGCCAACGCTTTATTCAATATGGGACCTTTTATGAGGAGCGTCCACCTCAAACTAATTGTGTCAAAACAAGGCTTTACATTGTAGGAGCCTGGGGCATTAATTTCATAAAAAAAAACAAAAAAACCTTGACAGCAAAGTCAGAATACTTTCGTTTCTTGGTGACAAGATTGATGCACTAATCCGTGTGTCATTCTACGATGAACTATAGGCCAAAGCCACAGACCGCCAGGTTCAATATCGTTTCACTGTAAACTATGACATGCTTAACATTGATTAGGGGTGGACTAATAATGCTCGGATTAAAAGTCCGAGATTTCGGGCTTTTCTTTTTTTGCAATATTAAAGTGAGTGATTCACTCAGTGCTATTAAATTTGAACAACTGTCCTCCCATCCCCAACAGTGATCCAAGACAGCGGGCAGCGACACGTGCATCGTTGCGAAATGGCTCGTTATTTGACCTGGCGGTCCATAGCTTTTGCCTTTAGTCTATCGTAAGGTGAGACGAAGTATAAAATAAATGCCCCGGGCACCCCCGAAGTCTTGCCTTGTTTTGATAAAATTATGTTAATGTTTACGTCGATTCATAGATACATTTCATCTTTTTCTTTATATTTGGCCCAGGTCAATCCATGTTCTCAAGCTTTCACATCCCATTCCCAACGCTAGCTTCACATTCTGACAGAGTTTCAGCTTTCTGCAATACGCAGCTTCTTTATTCAGTGCTGAAGAACAGGGTTTCATTTTCTTTAGTAAGCACGGTATACTCTTTTAATTTGCTTTTTTTATTATTTCGAATAACCTAGGGTGAGAAGGCGGTAGGTTATTCTGTAATTATTAATAACAAAATATGAATGAGAAGAATAGGTAAGGAAGTATTACATTTGTTTTCATTTCCCGCTATCGGGGTGGTATCTGAGGAAAATTGTTGATAACATCATCGCCTTCAGTAAAAATATTTAGGATCACGTGCATTTAGTCAAAACACATAAGAGAGCAACAAACTTGGAGATAACTCCGAAAGTTAAATCTCCCAAATAACGAAGAAAACTACCACTTTGCAAGACAGCTGCGTTTAATAAGTTTACTATTTTTTATTCAATATAACGACGCTTATAATATAAGATAGCGGATGGTTCTTCGAACTAGATACGTAAGGCGGATCATAATTTTTTTATTGAAGTTCAGAACCGGATTTTGGTGCCGTTGAAAAATACAAGACGTTTTTGTTACAATCATCTTGCATTCTAACAAAAAATCGTTAAAAATCTAATAAAAAAATCGTTAGAAATGAACGTATTACAGTTCAGCCAGGGCGTCTAAAATTATAAAATCTTATGTTATGTAAATGAAAATTATCTACAAATGCCGTTGTTTGAAATCATCTAGCTATTGATATTAGATTTGTTTTAAATCTTGAGGTGCTGACACAAGATTTTTATTTATTTCGTCCTGCCGCCATTACAAATGCATCAGCTGTAAGTGAATGCGACCGAATTTGTAACGAGTGGCTTTACTGATCAACTTATCGTCATAGCAAAATACAAATAGGTACAATACATTGCTTTTTTCGATGAGTGAAACACGGTAACAAAGGATAGGCATGAGTATTGGAGAAATCATAATTGATATTCGTATGTGAAAGATATTTAATGGATAAAAGTGTCTTGACCCAATAAACGCATATTGTCAAATCAGATCAAAAAAGAACACATAAGGACCACACAATATTATATAAGAAGAAACTGACAAGAAGTTTTTATAACTTCCTATAATATATTGTTTGTTGTAAGTTCTTATGAGGTTCGTAGGAGATAATATTGAGCCTATTTGATCATACGCTTTTAATGACCCAAAAAGTGTATATTACATTTAAGCTATAAAACTAGAGGTTCTGGTGCAATATGACTGTGCTTTACTGCTCAATATTTATCGGCGTCGACATGCTAGACAGAGCGTCCAGAAAACAATGCTTGCGTGCTACTAATACCATCATTGATATGGTATAATGAAACGAGGGTGTTATTGATATTCGTATAACAGAGTGGAGTGGTATGTTCGGTTGTAAGTTTTGATGAATAATTGACTCCAAATTATGTTACTCTCGTCGGCTGTAAAGACGACTTCAAAAATATTTATTTCCAAAACTTTCGCTGGTTTCCAACAAGGTACGCAGGTTTTGATATTTTGTTTAATTTTGAAGAACATGCCGACGGTAAAGGGGCGAGAACCATTATTCCATATTCCATCGAGTTTCAAGCAAAAAATAAAAAGAAATAAAAGGGATATACTGAACGTCGTTGCCTATTTCACTTATAAAAAACATAATGACACGATATCCTGTAATGCAGCTTTAAGATCTTGGAAGTTTGCATTGTAAGCTAAAGAGCTTGTTCCAATATAACTGGGGTGACTTTTCTTTTACTCCGTGTACCTTCTTCTGGGACCAGTTGGGACAATTATCATCGACTCTCATCGCCTGTCATACGCAAATAAAAATAAATAAATTAAGTACCTATTAGGACATCAGACACTGCAGCTTTAGTAACTGGCAATAGAGCGCTTCATCCAGCAATTGAGAGTTTAATCATGGAATTATTTAGTTAGAATCATTTGAGGAATTAGCAGATATTATAATCTCCAGGTATGGACTACTGAGTGTATAAAAGCTCACAAATTGTTTTGTCCACCTTCTAAAAAAGCAAGAAAAAAATGAAAGTCCTTTACAACTCCGTGCAACGCCGAATTAGAGCGCAGCTGTTGAGGAGGAGGAGGGGAGGGAAACACCTTTTCTCCCTCCTCCTCACCTCCTCATCCTGTCTGCTACTCCACTCCCCGAGAGGCGTCGCCGTCACTTCACGAGGGTCACGTGACCCCCGTGGCATCACGTGACCCCTGTGATGTCACGTAAAGATGAAGATGTCGCTGACGTCATCACGATGACGTCATCGTCATCGTCACTGATGACGTCATCAGTGACGTCACGCGTGCCATAATGCACCGCGCGGTTACGCCGACACCTACGGCGACGCCGCTCAAGCCGAAAACGGGCGCCTAAGAGCTGCGCTCTAAGAAGGAAAGATCTATGCGTACGCCTTCCTCACTCTATTGTGCAATGGTGATTTGACTATTCGTGAGTAATTACACCCCCCCCTCCCCGGCTTACATTTTATTTCACATTTATGATAAATATATCCTTTCGCGCCGATACCGAGGACCAGGGTTGTAAAAGTTATCTCGGAAATTCACCTAAGATACTCTTACAGTTATGCTTGCAAAAAGTACCTGAGGTGCGTATTGTATCTAAGTACAGCTGCAGTTATTTAAAATACATTTTGTATTTTTATAAAATGGCAAATAGTAGCGGACGGTACCAAGACGAACAAAAATGTCGTGAGGGACGTTGATGGGGTACCACTATGACGTACAAGAGAAAGCTTTATAGATAATAATAAAAAAAATCGTCGGCTTTACAAATGATAAAAAATAAACACGTGATTAATCATGGACTTAACCAAAATCAAGACTGGTTTGAAATCGTCGCTGTGAAATGTACTAATATACTTACGATATACAGGGTGTTTTACTTATTCTTTCAAATTTGTTTTAAAAAAGCCGTGAAAGCTACACTTACGCGGTTTGTGCAGGTGAGTTATACGGCCAAGAGGACATAGTATAGGAAGATAGCCGTAACTGTTAGTTGGCTAATTAAGTAAAATTTGTTAATTAACTTTACAATTAGTGCAAATATACATATAGTCCTAATTATAAACTTGCTGAGCATTATCGAAAACCACTAAATCATCTATTTTTAGAAGATTATAACGCCGGGGCAGCAGTTTACGGCGTTCTCTAAAAACGCTCCATTTGGACGCGTTTCTAGATTTCGGTTTCTTATCCGAGCGCATCTTTGCGCCCGCGGTCCCGCACTCCGGTGGTTGCGGCGCGAAGCCACCCCCTCGCCTCCCTCGTAGAATGGAGTGAAGTAGGGCGGATGTGTCTTGCACGTCTCAGCAACTGGGGAGCAGGGCCGCGGGCGCGTAGATGCGCTCCGATAAGAAACCGAAATCTAGAAACGCGTCCAAATGGGGCGTTTTACAAAACGCCGCAAAATGCTGCCCCGGCGTTATACCCTTCTAAAAAGTGCTGATTTAGTGGTTTTTGATGATGCTCAGCAAGTTTCTAATTGGAACTATATGTTTATTTGCTCTAATTAAAAAGTTAATTAACACATTTTACTTAATTATTCGACTAATAGTTGCGACTATCTCCCTATCCTATGTCCTCTTGGCCGTATAACCCACCTGCACAAACCGCATAAGTGTAGCTTTCACGGCTTTTTTTAAACAAATGTGAAAGAATAAGTTAAAACACCTCGGTATATAGAAATAAAAGGAAAGATAACATGGCAATTTAAAGGCCAAAGTTGCAGAGGAGAAACGTAAGGTACCTCGGTTGAGCAATAATGGGTAAAGCAGAAAGCCTGGTGTATTTAGGAACAACAACCAACCGACGTGCCAAGCAACTTCGATGTATGGTATGTCACACTAGTTCGGCAAAATGAACAAATTGCTTAAGATCGCATAAGATACTCTGTTTCACAAAATCATAAAATATACCATCTCCGTGTGCAAATGTATCTTTCAAAATATTGAAAAAAATATTCGGAATAATGCCTATTTATTTATCGAAGAGATACAAAAGTAAACGTTCCAAACAACTGCTTTATTGGTGCGTTACATTAGGAAATATTTAAGAAAGATTCTTTGGTGGATCCTTAAGGAATGTTTTAGCATGGCTTTTGGGAAACGCCACACACGTGCACCTTTGGAAAACGCTAACGCTGACCCCTCCACTTTTCTGTTATGGCTTTTTCTTTTAGCTTCCTCTTTTGCTACCTCTATTTTTTGCTGCCTCTTTTTGTTTTTTGTACGTTGTCAGTGTTAGCTTTTCCCAAAGGGGGCGTGTGTGGCGTTTCCCAAGGGTCATGCTAACGCATTCCCTAAGGATACACCAGTGGATCCTAATTTAATGTTTTGACAGCCACTTGTACAACACTCCATTTTGTAGCACAAACCAAGACATACAAGCTGCCGCTCACTTGCAAGTTGAGAACTCACACCAGCATCCGCGCGCGCATTGGCTTCCAGTCCCGTGACGTCGCATCCCTCTGGCCTTTGACCTTGACTACTCTCCTCCTCTCTACGCGACACGCTTTTCTTTCCACTGTTTTGTCCGCAGACGGACGCAGTCAGTGTTTCCCTGCCTTGTAGGTACTAATGCTAGCGCATTAATAAAGAAAACCGCAGTCCCTGATGGACCTTTTGCGTCATGTTATCTCTTCTGATTTTTCTTATCTATTCGCCTTTCGAACCAGTACCTCCTCGAAGGGTTTGTCTCTTAACTTTTTTTTTTCTTTTCGCTGCTCTATTTGCACTTAGAACCAGAGTCTCCTCGAATTGTTTGTCTGCCATCTTCGATCGCAGCTTAGTATCGATTGCGGCAGTAGAGCACGCGAAAGACTCGCTCCAGTGTCGCAATGATTGGAGGTCGCGTTTTGAATTTTAGGAACATGCTATTTAATGGCGGCATGAGCTTGAACTCGACTTTTTATTGGGCTCGTTGCTTCATAGTTGAAATAAATAAAACAACTCAAAATAAACAAGGACGAAGAGGCCCACATTCGACAAGACTGACGCTGACTTCTGTTTCTTTCAAAATCGAAACAAGTAATGTACACCAAAGCATGCGGTAAAAAAACACATAAATAAAACAAAAATAAAAATTATGCATTAAACACTTATCTACCACGCGTCAATCGAATCAAATAAATCCGTGCAGAAAATATTTTTTGTCAATAAGGTACACCGAATGTATGCTGACGAACTTGTCTCCGGATTTTCTGATAAAAAACGCCTCTATTATTGCTTTCCAGGGATCGTTCTTCGCTCTATTCAAGAACTTTGTCATTTTCAAAAGCTGTTGACACCCTCAACGCTTGCAGGTGCTCACGAAGATAACCACTCTAGATTGCTTCGTACGAATAGGCTATGTTACCTAGCTCTGTTATTAAGGCGAAAGCCTTTATATGTCTTATCGTTCAGTCGATCTTCAAAGCCCTTCAGCGAAAACACGTAGGCGACATGAAAGGTACGAAAACCGGCGACACGAAAGGTACCAAATCGTTTACGTGACATCGGCAAATTTTAATATTCCTCCTAAAGGACTTTTCTCTCTTGTCCCTCAGCTGGCGTTGAACCAGCGACCTTTAGTTCAGTAGTCCGACGCGGTACCCCTCCGCCACATCCGTCAATTATGTGTCTGTCTTTAATGCATAGGCGCCTGGGCTTTTGCCTTCAACTATCTTAGGGATAACATAAGACACCCTGTTAACTTTGAAGTACTGACCTGTTTCTCTGGTGCAAATGCGGCCACAGCTGAAAGGAATTTAATATGCAACCCCAGTTGTGCAGTCAGTGTATATGAAGGCACATTCTTTTGCGAATTGAACAAGTTTATGCCCAGCAAGCAATAGACATATTTTGACAAGCTTGCAAGGTGCAGAAAAAATATTAAACCCTACCTGCCAGGTATATTTTTACGATTCCGCGAAACTATCACATATAAGGCAATCGTGTACTAAGTTTTTGTTGATATGTTTGTGAGTATGTTTTGCTTATTATGTATCCTTTTAATGTGAAGGGAACAGTGTTAGCCTTTATCGAACGGGGACCAGTGTGACGTTTCCAAGAGTTTCCAGAAAAATCCACCCATGAATCTACTTGTAATTATTTTTTTTAACAAGGAACTGATCATAAAAGCTGACAGCCGTCGACTTGACGTGGAAATCCAGAAGGGCTAGAAAGTTCTCACAGCTAATGCCAGCCGAAAGTTCAATGCTTAATCGGCACAATATATTCAATGCGCGAAAAAGCATTCCGTCATGTATACTGACTGCACAACTGAGATTGTCTCTGAATTGTTTTTAACTTTCGCCGCATCTACATTAAAAAAAACAAAAAAACATAGTCAATTGGTACAAAGCAGTGTAGATGGTCATCTAACTCAGCACAGTAAGCGTTGTGGGTGTGAACTGCTTTCGAAAATTACAATGTCTTGGAAGAAAGCAAAAGACGAATCAGATAGAGAAATAATTGAGGCATTCTTTATCAGGCAGGACGGAGCCAAACGCGTCAGCATGTTTTTTTTATGTGTGTCACTGACAAGGAAGTACATATACTTTATGGTTTTATCTGATTCAATTGGTACGGGGTAGATAAGTACTTTAATGTGTAATGTTCGTATTTTATTTTCGCATGCATTGGTATGTTTTGATTGGTTTGATATTGCAGTATGATTAGTTTGAAGTCAGCGCCACTCTGTCGTGAGTGTGTACCTTTTTGTCATGTGTAGTTTGCGCGATATATTTGTGTGAAATAGGACCTTTAGACATTCCAATTCTTTTGTTGAAGCCAGTTCAGTGTATTTCATGAATACTTGGTCTCATGGAGCCCTTGAACACGACAGTTCAGAATTAAAAAAAAAACTCATAGTTTTCTTTAAAACAAATTTCTCGCCTCACGAGGCTTTTTTCTACTCGAAGTTCACATCAGTTCACTTTTAATTAGTCCCACACGGGCTTGCATTCCACTTCACTGCTTATACACTCAGCCTTAAATTGTGGATGACAGACGGCAGCACTTATCTAGTTCGTTTCTTTTCTTATTCATAAGAACCTTTATCCGCAAGTAACGAGGAAAGTATTTCGTCTCTAGTTTTCGAAAGCGCATACAACGCAGTGCGCAGTCATCGATCACTTTCTGTATCGTTCTCTCCAAGTCAACGTGCTAATTCGAGAGGCACGGTGAGCAAATGAGACCACCTGAATATATCTCGATGTTTGTTATCTCCAGCTGAATGTCGGAGGCATCAATTTGTTTGTGTGTCGCTCACTATAAATGAATACATAAGTACATAAACAAAATAATAATAAAATAATAATTGGGCCTCTATAGAGACATCAAGCTGTTTGTGGGAAGCTGAAATTCAACTAATAGCTAAATAAATACATAAAAATGAGCCGTTGGGCTCCTCCTTGGAAAATCATGGCTTCAATATCTAACGATCGAACAACCATAGCAAACAAAAATTACCTACAAAAAGTAACTTCATTAAGTTAAAGGTTACTGGAAAATGTATCTAAAATGCAGGTACAGATAAGGAAAATAAAAGTACCTAGGTTTGTACGTTTGGTACAACAAAGGGACCTAGTTACCGGTTTGCAGTTACTTGTACCTAGGTAGTTTACGACTCTGCCGAGGGCCATGCATTGTAAATATTGCAATGGCTCAAACAAACACCGTTTTCATATATTTGTTCTACCATTTTCTAATAAACTGAGAGGGTAACTTGCCTGAGCATGTAAAGAATTTCCCCAGAAGGATTGATCCGCACGAGGACATTAGGCACAGTCACATATTGGAATTCGGCGTGTTTGGCGTTGGCGAAGAACACTTCCGGCTTCCAGATCATTTGTACCAGCTTCGGGTCGTTCAAGTCCAGTGGACGTGATAGCGTGGACTTCCGAAGCCTCTCGTCGATCCACGCCTGGCGCAAATATAGATCCACCTCGTAGTCCTGCAAAAAAACACGTGAACAGTAATCCTTGTCTTGCCGCTCCTGGCTAATTGACCCGCCAGACAGATTTAAAAAAAAATAGTACGTTGAATATTCAAGATCGGAAAACTTCGAAGGGCTAACACCACACGACACAATCGTTATAATATTTATTAGTCCCTTTGCGTCTTTAAGCTATATAAAAATTAATCGTGGTTTTAGGGAAGCAACTCAGGAAGAAAGCGAATTCAATGTATCAGTTGACGCATAACGGAATGTTTTGAAAATGTTAGATGATTTTTATCAAATTACAATAGATAATAGCAAATCCAGTGTGTGGTGAGATAAACGAGAATTAATACTGACATTTTGTGATGAAAATGATTTCAATTAATAAATGTTACGAAAATCATAATGACTGTCACGGGAATAAAAAAGACAGAACGCTTCCCTTTAGGTTTGGTATGCCACTGGTTCAAGGGTCCTATAGGGAGGTGACTGAAAATCGAATTGTTTGCCCTTCCCTAACCATGAATGATTGTCGTGGGATGCGCATCCTCCACGCCCTTTCCGAGCAATATGACATAGTCGTTGTATTCCGAAGCCCAAAAGAGGCCATTCTACGCATGCCCGTTGTGCCAGCAGATATAAAGGCTTCGGTCTCCTTCAAGAGAGGAGAAGAAAGTGTATTATATAGTGTGAATGCTCTCAATAAAGTCAGATCGGCAATCCAGTGGTTAAGTGGTGAAGCTGTTGTTTTGTGTAAACAAACAAATAAATAAATGCGGTGCTTACTGCCTTTTGTGCTTTTGTCAGAAAGGCGCTTAGCAGCAAATACGCTGACAAGAATTTTTGAATATCTCTACATTCTGTCATGTACTTGAAACGACAGCATGTGTGGTCAGGATCCAAGAGTTGCTTGTATAGCACTGTAGAATAAATTAAAAAAACTAACTAAAATGAAACAATGGATGAAATATAATTATAGATGTTTTTCTTGTAATTATTTTTCGTAACTAAAACTTGTTTCTAAGTATATTTATAAATTTGTGCAGGGATGTCTTTTTCTCTTTTTAAATCTAGAAATGCATTACATTTAACACATGATAAACGCCCAGTGGCTTAGAAATCTGACTTTCGGCAAGCGGATATTAAAGAAACAAACTCCGAATTTGCAATGAAAGAGTGAAGATACCGGTTATTTTTGCACCAAAACACGGAGCCCTAATTATAGCGTGAGCATGCTTCACGTAAACATTTCGCAATGATAGCAATACCTCTAGAAAAACGTCAAAGCCATAAAACTATGTTTTAGTATATATTCGCATTATATTTTTAAGGAAGTAAAATAAGTTTAGATATAGTAAACGAATATGTAATCACTGCGTCAAGGAAAACACTTCATTAATATAAAACTGTCCCATACATAATGAATCCAGGGTTGAACCGAGGATTCGTCAGCAGAACAATCAATGAGGTTCTTGCTCTTTCTGGGGAGCGGTAAAGGTTCCGCGATTGATTTCGGGTCCAATTGTTACGGCAGGAGCTTCACGCAATAACAACTCCCACCTCTATAACGACCACGCTTGACATGCCATTAACATCGCCTTTCGTTCGTTTTAATCTGGTCCAGGGAGCTCTAAACATGTATATTTTGCATTTGGTAAGGCTTCAAGGAACCGAACTTATGGAAGCTCTTTCGCAGTGTATATTTCATCGATTTCCGCCCTTATAGTAGCTGCTGTTCGATATTTTACGTCCTCGTTGTCATTAAAGTGCATTTAATGCTAGTGCGCTCAATGTGCGTCTAGAAGCAGTTTTGAGATTACCACAACAAAGATGTGTCGAAAATGTGAATGCTAAACTTTTAAAATGCTCCAAAGGAATAAATATTATAATGCATACGTGCTTCAGACCGAACGTATAAAATTCAGTGTAATACAAACATTTTTATTCTTGGTCGCTCTGCGGGACAGACACGCTTGAGTTTCTCAAACGCCTAATAAGAAATCCGAAGATAAGAACAAAAATTTAGTTTATGGCAAAAGCCGAGTGCACCTAATGATAAAAAATGGATTTGAGAAAACATTGTGCGTATTATTTTCGAATCATCAAATAAAGCGTTTCTTATAAGGACATTCTGCCCTATTAAATACTACATTGGTCTCTTCGAAAAAAGAACACCTACATAAAAATGAAAACGAGCAAAGAGTATATACAGATGTAACGCAGCTAAGTACTGTTTGTTTCTGGTTCACCCACCAGTGAATTACAAAGGTGGGCGAAGGCAGAGGAGAGCATTCAATTGTTATAGAGGAGCAAATACACCTTGATATTAATATAATTAACCACCTGAGAGCAGAAAAAAACATGCTGAATCATCTTGCTGGCAAGTGTTTTCCAGATGCGATATTTTTTGTTCGACTAGCCTTTTCATGGATGGGTGTGACGTAGATTACGACGCTCTACTTCTCCCACATTGTCTTGTTTTTGTTGTTATTAACGTAAAATCAAGTCCATGGATTGTGCTGGAGGCGCTCTATAGAGAATCCCTTTATCTTGTGAAAATTCGTACATCGGGTAGAAGGGCAGGTTTACGTGCGATTAGTTACGGAAACAACACAACGCGCTCCAGCAGTTACAAGCCCTAGGAAATATTGCGGCCCATTTGGTAAGGCACAAGTGTAAGTACCAATTTAGAATGAATGCACTCAAAGTTTTCATAGTGCATTTCTATTACGCTCGAAACTACGCCGTTTGAAACTAGCAGGGGGAGCTGCATCACTGGCCGGTGTCACTGATCAATTCGTGACGGTACTGACCCACCACGCGTCCACATCCGGGATGCGACTGACATTTCACATCAATATATATTTTACAACACAACTCCTAGTCAAAATTTATTTGTTTTAACGCAGCAGGGAAAGTGTACCGATTTTGTCAATTCTCATTTTTTTCAAGAAATGAAAGCAAATAATAAATACATTATTATTTATACCAGTGACACCTCAAACAAGGTATGCAGCCATTTCTATTCTGCTCCCTATGCCTAAAAAGTATATGTTTTTGTGCACGAAGTCAACTCAGACTAAGCCGATAGTGAAAAAGGGCTAATAAGTACTGTGTGAGTGTACATTTACCACGGGTGACAAAAACTCCGTAAAATAGGAATATATATATATATATATATATATATATATATATATATATATATATATCAGGGTGTCGGGCCGGAACCGAACCGAACCGAAAACCGGAATCGAACCGCTATTTTTTTCCGGAACTGAACTCGAACTCGAACCATTATATTGTTATCGCGATGAACCCGAACCGGAACTGAACCCGGAATAAAAATAACACGGTCACCGGCTCATGTCAAAACGGTTCGGGTTCATCGCGTCGCCAATATAATGGTTCGAGTTCGAGTTCAGTTCCGGAAAAAATAGCCGGTTCGGTCCGGTCGGTCCGCGCCTGATATATATATATATATATATATATATATATATATATATATATTCATAGTACGGGTTAAGTACACACACCACCATATCGGCTTAGTCTGAGTTAACTTCGTGCTCTACTTTTAGATAAATAATGAGGCCTTTATTATTAACTTTGTTTCTTAAAAATAGAAAATTACGACAACATCATTTTTCCTCTGCGTTAAAACAAATAAATTTTGACTAGGAAATTTGTGTTATATGCATATAATAATGTAGTCGCAGTCACATCCCGAAATGCTGTGATGACACCGGCCGTGTGCAGCTCCTGAACTCGGCGAGCACATATAAATGCGCTATGAAAACAGTATAACAAATTGTACTTGCGTAGCCATACCAAATGTACTGGAGCACATTTTATTGTTTCGTAATAGCGCGCATGCTTACCCGATGTACGAATTTTCACAATATAAAGGATTCTGCTCAGAGCGCCTCTAGCTACATTCCACAGGTGATTATAATATTAATAACCCAACAAAGCTGGAAACGTCATAATCCATCACACCATCATGAAAGTCAACAAAAACATCTGAAAACATTTGCTAGCATGTTTTTCATTCATTTGATTATTATATTGTATGTAGATGTATTTCTCCTCTATAATGATGCATCTGCCTCGCCCTTTCTAATCCGCTGGTAGATGAACCAGAAACAAACATTAAGCAACGTTATCTGTATATATTCTTGCTCGTTTTCATTTTATATAGCTTTTTTTCGAGAGAGACAATCATTGTAACAGAATCGCGAAAACGCTTTATTTAAGCGATTCGAAAAATAATACGCACAATGTTTTCTCAAATCCATTTTTTATCATTGGAATACGCTCGAGCACTACCATCGGCTAAAATTTTTGTTCTTATCTTCGGATTTCTTGAAATTAGGCGTCGAAATAAGCGTATCAACATTATAATATTTATTCCTTTAGACATTTTAAAGTTTAGCATTCGCATTTTGACTTGCATGCTGTGGCATCTCAAAACTGCTCTAGACACGTGCGAGCTTTGCCTTAGCGACCAAATGTACTTTAATGACAACGGGCTTATGCGAACTACTACTACAGGCGAAAATCATGATGCCCTACACTGCATAGCTCCACTCGACCATGAAAACTACCAAACGAAATATCATGTTTAAACTCCCTGAACCAGACAAAATGAATGAAGACAATGTTAATGGATGTCGAGCGTAATCATTATAAACCCGGCAACGTGGCCCCTTTGAAAATCGCGCTCCCAAGTAAGGGCGATGATTCTGGCGAATCCTCGTTCGACTTCTGATCATGTATGCGTTGATTTATATTGTGAGTGTTTTCGCTGACGCGTGATAGTCGTTTGCTATATCTAGGCTTATGTGCCTTTCCTCAGAAAAAAAAAATGAAATGCGGAGTATAACAAAGGCATAGTTTTATGGCTTTGACACTTTCTAGAGTGTGCTCTCATTGCGAAGACGTTTACGTGAGCATGCTCACGCTACAGTGGGGCTCCGTGTTTTGAAAACAACAGTATCTTATAACGTTGCAAATTCGGAGTTTGTTTCTTTGATAATCCTTTGCCCGAAAATCCTAGCCACTGGGCATTTGTCATGTGTTAAATGTGATGTATTTCTAGATTTAAAAACAGAAAAAGTCCTACAAATTTAAGTATACTTAGAACAGAAGTTAGTCACGGATAATTTCAAGAAAACATCCTATAATTATATTCCATCCGTTCTTTTTCATTTTAGTTAGCTTTCTTTAATTTTCATTACCTTTATGCAAGCAACTCTTGTCTAACCGCACGTAAGCTGCGATACAGAATGTAAAGCTGTACAC
>JAZHYW010070188.1:0-60649 GCA_037355805.1 Ixodes ricinus
GCACGCGAGCGCACGGACGACGCGATCTTCGACCCGTGACAGCAGCGGCGCCGTGCGTGCCCTAGTTCTTTCTTGTTCTTTCTTGGAGGTCGCGGACGGGCGGGCGGATCCGCGTCGCCACCCAAGCGACTGGTCGACCTCGCCGCCGCCGCCACGCGGTCCTCGGGGGCACGGCCGGCTCCGTCCCCGTTCTTTATTTGGAGGAACGAAAGCGTCCGCGCCGGCCGCCCGCCGCCGGCCAAGCCGCGATAAAGCGGGCGGGGCCGCCGCCTTCCTCGGCCGAGGAAGCCGCGCGCGAAGCGACGTTGCGCCCAGAGTTTCCTGCGGCCTTGACCGAGTTGCGTGAGCACCGACTGACTGCCCGTCGGGTTGCCCGCTGGACGCCGCCGAAGGGGTGGCCAGGGGCACCCCTCGAGCCACAGCTGGTCGCTTATTGGCATTGGCGTCGAGGGCCACCGCTTCATTCTGTTGACGGCCTGGCAGACGCTTGCGTTTGTGTTTGTAGCGACGTAACGGTTGCACCAACATGGTTGTCAAAACAGCCATGCTTGCAGGTGAAGAGGTCTATGTGTTTGTCAGGCACGTATCCAGGGGGAGGCCCATGGGGCCCCGGCCGCCCCCCCCCGAAATCTTTCATTTTGCTGGGACCTCCTCTCCCCCTCCCCCTCATACAGCATTTTGTTATGGGCGGGCCCCCCCCCCCCGAAACAAAATCCTGGCTACGTGCCTGGTGTTTGTGTTTGTCTCTGCAACTAGCGTCAAATGTGCGAAAGCAAATTGGGGTTGTGAACTTGGTCTGCCTCAACGGGCGACGAGTCTCCGAGCTGTAGACGAGAAATTTAGCGAGTGCAGTACAACCGCTAGCCTGGGGTCTTTAACGTGCACCATGCAGTAGTGATAATACACAAACGCACCCCGGTACGATGCACACCACGATTGAAACGGCAGGGGTGGAGATTGAACCAAGGATCCCTGGGTTCTGCAGCGCGAGCTTTCGCTCCATGAGCTCCGAGCTGGTGTGCGCTAGCCCACTCGGCCACCGATCCCCCTTGTGCCAAAGCACAGGGCCAGTGCCTCGTGCAGACCCTGGAAGCAAAGTGCGGCAAAGCACTGAAATGAGCGGCCCTTCGAAGCAAATGGTGGCGCAGCCCTCGCTGGAGGCACGTGTTTTGCGGGTGTAGCATGATTGTCCCGCGTGCAGAATCCCTGTCGCAAGTGCTCTGCGTCATTATCCCCATGTTTTGAAAACCCCGCATTCAATTACCCCTTCCAGCTACTATTCCGCCCGTGCCAAAAGCCCCGTCCTCACTGCCCCTGTCCCACCCTCTTTGCGCTTCAACCAGCATTGCTCTATGTTTTCTGAACTTCAATCTGTTGAGGGTCTACTAAGGCTCGTTTTAGGTTTCGAAAGACAAGAACACAAATAAGCGTTAACTTGAACCACAGAAAAAATTAGAATGACTATACTAGAAGTTGCCAATTGCATAAACTGTGCATAACTCAACAATGGACCCTGCTGTCACAGAGGTATACTCAGCACGTAGAATTTTAGACTGTTTATCTACTTAGATGTATATAGATATTTTTAGAATTACGTAAGAATGGAAGTGGTGTTTGGTGCTCTGTATGTAAAAAGTATGGTGCCATGAGCTGCGGGTTAACAGTTTTGACAGATTCGTTGGAACCGTGATTATGTGCGTGCTGGAGTCGACAAAAGCTTTGATTCAATGCTTATTCATAAAAACTGTAACTTTAAAGGTTTTGGTCAGTGCCACATATTTTCTGTATGTTCTCACTTGTAACGTCACCAGATGTGGATGTGTATAGTGTACGCCTGAAGAACGGGAAGCTTTATCCAATTATTCCTTACTTGAGTCCCGGGTAGATCCCCTTACACAAGCTCGCGTGCACACTTACTGTCTCTTAGTTAAAAGCAGAATGCTCCGCCCTCGCGCTGAGGACCCGGCTACCTGACATTGGGGATTCGTGTCATGGGCATCTGAAACTGGGGCTTTTGAAAGGCAAAGGCCGGGCGTTTGCACGGAGCATTCGACATGGGGCTTTTGACATCGGGTGCTTTCGTGCACCACCTGTAGCTTAAGCATCGACAGCCACCAACGGTGGCTGTCGGTGCTTAAAGAAAGCGTGAATTCTTTTGAGGTTGGACAGGTAGCAATTTTTTAACAGCGCATTAGGCTATCCTCTATAGACAGCCAGCAACAGTCAGGTGGTGCCAGTAGAGTGAGAGCCCACAGTTATGCCCTGTCTCGTAACTTGGCAAGGGGTGAACGATAAGCCCCACATTGCGTGCCGATGGCTTTGATGTACGCTATGTATACAAGTGCAATGCGCACATATTGGAGCATGATGTAGCGAAAAGCCTGATACTACTTCGCAGTAAAAGCGCACTCCAGTGATACGGGGTCATGTTCCGGATTGGCCCGCCCAGGGCCGTAGCTTCTGCCGGACTGGCATGTTATGCGATCACGGCTTCCTGGCCTACCCAGTATTTCTCGCTTTAGACACTAGGCTGAGCGGTGCCACCAAAGAGATAGCTCACGTTTGAACAATGCAGCTGCCACTCCCAGGCATACCCAATGTTTCTTGCTTCAGTTGCTAGATGGCGCCAAACCAAACAGCATTGCAGGTTGCCCATGGGATTCGCCCGTGACCTTGCACATATCTTTTGGGAAGCTCTTGCAACTTTTGAACGTTCTGCACTTTTATGTTTGTTGGACTCAAGCTTGGGTATCAAGCCAAGGAGTATATATGTCGAGCAAGTTTGTCTGCCACTCGTGCAAAGGGTACGGTAGTGTCATGGTGCCAGGCTCCAATTGGAGGATATAGAGGGTGAGCAATATTATTCCAGCCCTCGTGCATGGCCAGGAGGAAACACAAGGACCAACTGTCACTGCTGATAGTTTTAAATGGCACTTCCTTTTTTCTTTTTTTTGCTTAAGTGACCTAAATTGTTTTTTTGTGTTTTTTTGTGAGTTTTATTTTTCTAGTATCACAGGTAGTCTTTCAAAAGTTTATTATGCAAAAATCAGCGTAGTTCTGTGTGCTCATGAACCTTGTTACAGTTGTGTGCTTGCGCAAAGCATCTTGCATTTCAGCATATGCGTTAAGCATCTTACATCCTCTGGGTTTGAGTGTAAAGAAGAACGGTAAATTAGGGCAGTCCTGTTGATCCTTTCGCACTAAAACGCCAAGTACAGTACAGCCACCTTGTTTGAGGTTGCGGACTGTGTGGAATCACCGCCACCATCCAAATCGTTGTCGTCGTTGTCATAGGATTCACTTGAAGAGTTGATTTCAGTATTGCCTTACTTGACAAACAAAGCTCAAGTTCTTCCGAGTCACTCGAGCTTTCTTCAGCGATCGCTTTTCTTTTCGCGATGAAGTTCCGCATGCTCTGTTGGCTAGCGATGGCATTTTTAAATGACTGTTGCCAGAGTATCTTCTCATTTATCCTACCGACAGCGGCAAAAGAAAAGACACACACTAAAACAAGTTCTGCCATCTATGATCAGCGCTGCAAGCCAATCGGACGAGCTAAGCTCATCCTTGGCCTTTTAACCAGAAAGCTGCCGACGAGCTCAGCTCGTCCAAGGCACTTGAGGTGTTAAAGGTGTACTGAAATGAAATTCTGTAGCACCTATTTTATTCTAAATGTTGGCTGTTTTGTTGCAACATTGCAGAAATACCAATTTTTTGTTCGTAAAGACATTAAAACTTTATTTAATGATTAATAAATTGCAGCTGCTGGATGTCCAAAAGCCATTTAGGATGTCGTTACGTCACTTGTCCCTTAAAAGCAGTGTTACTCGTCAGAAGTATGGTGCCAAGCTCCAAGCACGCGTGGCCTGTCAAACTTGACCGCACTAGATTTTCCTTCTTTCCGACGTCTATTCAACTCCTGTGTCGGGGGAATAGGAAGGAAGACAGGCAGAGGCAGTGAGACCAAGAGGAGGATGAGGTCAGTGTTGTTTAGGGGTGAAGGAGAGTCACTTCGTCTCCGCTCATGTCGCCCAACGAGTCCTCGGCCATTTTGAATTGCTAGGCTGTAACGCGTTGACGCCACCAAGTGGCTGAAGATCATACCACGCCAGCCTCGTTGTAGACTTGCTCGTGCTGGAACAAATGACGCCACGAACAGCCAAAAGCGCAGGATGTCCCGGTATGCAAACGGTTTTCCGACAACTGCTCTTCGTGTGCTTGCCAGAATCGGCCGTTTAGAACACAAAATATAGCCATAGGTTCGAAATACAAGTGCACAATTGTCATTAGCAAATATTGTTAATCAGGTTTAACTCATTTCGGGAGAGGTGTATCTTCATTTTAATTTCAGTATTCCTTTAACGGCGACCGAGTAGCTGAAGATTGGAACTAAAAGTGACGAGCTGCACAATTCCTTCTTCTCGTATTATCACATATCTTTCACAATAACATATAGCCCCTTCTAGCTGGCAAATAACGAGCACTTGATGCGTGCTCGCCAAACAGATTTTTGTGCCCCTCGTGAAATGCAAGCAACATCTCCGCGTGCCACTCGTAGCTCCGACCCTTGAAAAGTGGTGAGTGTGCCGATCAATTTGGAGAAATTTGCTGCACTGCTCGCCTCTGGAGAAGTTAAATCTGTAGTCTCTCGCAGCACTCCCGTTTCAATGTTTGCGCCAATGCTCTGGACGCAGCCACAACGGTGATCGTGCCAGCGGTACTTGAGGATAGAAAGTTAAAAGAACATCGGAGGGATGCGGTGCTGTTTTACAAGTCTAGTTACGAGCCGCTCGAAGGTCAGTGAAGCGATACAACGCGGTACCGAGGCGTCAACATTCCTACCAAACAACCGAAGTTGCTATCGAGGCACGTAAGAAATGCCAGCTTACTTGGGGGTATGCTCATTCCGTTGGAAGGGTACGACGATTAGTTGCCTCTAAGCGAAGGGAGTAAATTTATGAGCTGTGCTTGCCCAGCGGGATGCTTTTCCTGCTGTACACGGGGCTGGCGAAGCACCGCAGGGTGGGGGTGATGGAGAGGACAGCTGGTGCTCGCAGGCTATTCTCTCCACCACCCCCTGGTGAGCAAAGCAGCGCTGCCAACGAGCAGCTTTGTCCGTTGCATTGTGTGCCCTTGAGACCCGTTGCTCCGCCGCCGACACCAGGTACTCCAATGTCCAAATCTGCGAGCGCTTGCTATTTGCAAAGGTCTAGTAGTTCCCATCTTCTTCCTCACTTTCTTTCCTTCAATTTTTAATGTTGAAGATTCAGCAGAGGGTACTTAAGTGTTGGGGGGAGAACCATTGGCGGGGTGCATTAAAGCGCAAAACATATGTACAATGAAGCTGTCCGATCCGACGTCCGATCAGTCAATACGATGGTCGGAGGCGAGGGTTTTCGAACGCTCTCTAGTGCTACGAAAGCCCTCGCCTCCGACCATCGTATTGACTGATCGGACGTCGGATCGGACAGTTTTGTTGTACATATGTTTTGCGCTTTAATGCACCCGCCAATGTTTTGCGCTTAATGCACCGCACCTTTGAGCATATGGAGAGAAAGCTCGCGCTGCTCAGCTCGGAGACCCTAGATTTAGTCCCCACCCCCCCGTTTCATTCTGGACAAGTATTGTACCGGTGTGCGGTCATGTATCACTACCGTGTCGGGTTTTGAACATCCTAATTAATTTTCGCGTGGTAATTAAAAAAGGTAATCATCCTCGATTTTCACTAAAGTTCCCTCGATGACCTTTTGGAAAACGGTAATTCAAAATCTGCAAAGGCATGTTGCAATATAGCATTTTAAAATTAGTTGAAATGAATGTTTAGCCATGTCTATGTTGGAGTCACTTACCATTGGAGAGTTTGTCTCAACTACTGGTGGTACTCGAGCACCACATCCCCAGTGGTCGTACTTAGTTGCATTAATGCCAAGACACGATGGAGCACTATACAAAAAAACCTGCGAGCTTTTCTTTTTATCAGTGATGTGACTGGCATTTCCTAGAAAATCTCAACATGCGCTCGAGATGACTGACTTTTCGGTTTTCCTCGGTCTTGGGTAGTATCGTGTTACAAGTAACTGGTACTATAACTTTGTTACTTTTAACTGTAACATGTTACTTCTTTTTTTTCTACTGTAACTTGTAACTCTAGTTTCATTGCTTATCCTGAAGTAGGGATGAAAGTGATAATGTTACTTTTGTCGTCACTTCTCAGTTTCTTGTGGGTAAAAATGTGATGGCACGAGTACAATTTAGCCATTCTTTGCACTTTCCAAATGATGTTCTGACATTTTGAGTGTCATGTTTGCTTTACGCCAACTTATGAATGCATAGTTTCTCACGAGTCACAAACCGTCAATCAAACATGTTTGTGCAACGTACAGCCATTCCATCAAGTGCACCAGTTCACTTCTTCTCTAGAGGGTGTGTTCGCCATCGAGTGAAAGGTACTTTCGAACAACAATATTGAGAAGCAGCCGCTGCTTGATCGCCACATAAATATACATGGTTTACTTGCACTTCATGCAATTAACTGTTTTAAAGTAGCTGTAGCAAACTATGTTTTGAAAGTAATTTAGCCAAGACTGCCTCTCCCGCAGGTCCCCGACCATGTGGTCCTGAGGAGTGTGTGCTGATGGCCTCGGCCCAGGAGGACATCAAGGAGGAGCGCCAGAGCCCCACCCTCGCTCGCCGGAGGCTCGGGTGCGTGGGTGGCTGCAGTCTACAAAGGGAATGTAGACAACCCTACTGTAGGAAATCAGTGCTGTAGTGATCATGGACCTCTTCAGCAGTCTACAAATGCACCGTAGAGAACCGTGATATATGAAATAAATGCTGTAGCAAAAGTCATGTCTTCAGCAGCCTACAAAGGGAACGTAGACAGCCCTATGTGAGTCTGGGGTTTGATGAAGCGAGGCAAGAAGCAAAGCTTTGGAGTGAACAAACATGTCGTAGTTCGAGCTTGAGGAATCGAGTTCCATTTGACCAAATGTGACACCAGTTCAAGCATTTTGGAAGTGGGCAGGGGCTGGCTAGAGTTGGGATGCAGTAAACAACAGAACTTTCCGGTTAATTTCAGTTTCTCCTTCACAATCTTTTCTTGCGAGCTCTTTTCGTTCATTTTTATTTGTTAAGGCTAGACGCTGTCGAAGTTCAGAATTAGTTGCATCTCAAATCCTGATGGGTTTTGTGAACATGAATCTACAATGTTAAGTCGTGTCTACAGAAAAACGGAGCATAACTGCATATCATTTATCGAAATCTTTTTCTTTTTTGTGTCCTGTTTGGAGCATGTGTTACCATTAGTTGGATCATACTTAAAGGTTATTTGGAGTGTATGAATTTTACAAAGTGGGCTTGAGGGTCAAAAACTTTTAATAGACCTTCCACCGAATTACCCAAGCATTGAATAAAATGCCGGGAACGTGGTACATGCACTGCGCGTGCTGGCGTTTGCAACTGTAACTGTTCGAAAGCAAAAGTCTGAAACAAATGGCACAAAGCATGCACTTTCCACAAATGCTTTATTTTGGTTACTTACTTCGTAATCTTTTGTATAGGGAAGGAGAGTGCGTGCAGCGCTGTGTACCTACGTTGCCAGCATTCTCTTTGATGCTTGGGTAATTTAGCGAAAGGTTTATTTCGTATTGGTCACATACATGGGTTTCGCAGGATACAGATGCTGTAATTTAATACAAAGTTGTGGCTGGGTGGTGTGTGATGCAAAAAATATCTATGGCGGGAACTTTCTCAATCAAATGTTCTGAAAAGGGAGGTTTTAACGTAGCATACGTTTTGGTGAGAGTAACTGGCAGTTAGACAAGACGTAAACTCAAAGGCGTTACGGCCATCAAATGCCACTCCCATTCGCCCGCCAAAACTGTCAATTCAGAGTGTGACACGGTCAACATGTGCGCTTGCATCTCTCGCATATTTGGTGGGAAATCGCAGGGCATCTGCACTCGAGGCTGGTTCACACATATGCATTTAAAGGGGCAGTGCTACGATTTTTGTATTTTGAGTATATACCACTTAGAAATGAATCCCTAACGTTTATAACCTATGAAACATGCGTTAGCTGTTTCTCTTCGTGCAATGGTAGTCGGAAAAAAATGAAAGAAAAGCGAGCACCGTTCTTCCCCTTAACTTGCAGCAAGAACAAGTGGCCTAGTGATCTGGATCCGATTATATGCTGCCAATGTTTATCATAGCCACGTGCTGGGGTTGGCAAAGCACAGGAAATGCTCTGAGTTACAGACATTGTAAGTAGAGTTGTCATCGAAGCGATTGAGCACGAGCCGCTACCCGAACGCTCGTCGAGCTATCGATTATCGCAAGCCCAAATCAAGTGTTCAAGCCTTTAATCTTGAAATTATGCCGCAACAAAGACGATCTTTGGCCACTGGCATTGCGTGTACTTGGGTCCCACCGGTGCCAGTAAGCTTCTGTAAAGTGAAAAACATTCCGACTAAATGTCGTTGCACCGCCCTTTAAGTGTGGTTGACTGTGTAGCAACCACCTGCAACCACACATAGCATTTTTTGGTCTAATCATATTACGAGCTTCGTTACTCACCGGGATTCTTCGGTTGTTTGCCACCATTGGCTGTCTTCGTGTTCTGCAGGAAAACGAACCTACGAACGTTCTTTGTACTCCGTTTTACATGAAGTCCGACTGCAACCAATGCTTGGCACCATTTATCGCGTAACCCTGGGACACTTCCGATTCGTGTCTGTTATACGCATCATTTTTTCACCATGGGCTCGAAATAATTTCGACAACGTTGTAAGTGACCATTCGTCATAGCTAGGCTTAGATATGATGTTGCACGTAAGCAAAACCTTCGGTCTAGGGAGACGCAGATCGGTAGGGTTCCAGGGCCACCCGATAGATGATGCCAGTGTGCCGGCAAGTTCTCTCGTTGCGAGTGGTTGCGAGCAGTTGCGATGCAGTCGATCGTGCTCGTAAGCAAATTTTGAATTAGCCTGGAGAGGAAAGAAATTCTGAGAGCACCGTGGTCTATTATTGGTGAATGGATTTGTTTCAAAGATATGTTAATGAGCTGTAGAGACCATTAGATAAGGCAGGCTTGGGTCTGGCACACCTGCAATGACAGAGTGCTATACTTGTTTTCACCCCAAGAACCATAGTAAAAAAATCATGAGCCATTCCACTTTGTGAAGCTGGATGACCAGCAGAGCTGTTTAGCACACAGCACAGATGTGATACAGAATTTTGAACAAAGGTACGAACACAGTTATTGTCTGGATCGGTGGTCATCGTGACAAAAGGTAAGCGCACACACGTGCCGCCCGCTGCCACCACTGACATTCTCGTTGCCGTTCCCCCCCGTTGCTCTTTGTAGGCGCGTTGCTCTTTAAGAGTCTGGACTATACGCGGCCTCCCCATTACGACGAGAAGAGAAGTGAAATAGACCTATTGCTAAATTACCCAAGCATCAAGGAGAATGTAGGGAATGGTGTTCCACGCGCCACACGTGCCAGCGTCTGCAGCAGTAACTGTTGTAAAGCAAAAGCCTAGAACAAATGTCATCTTGCACGCACGTTCATAAACGCTTTATTTCAGTTATTTACTTTGAATCTTTAAGACATGGAAGGTGTGTGCGTGCGGCGGTGCGACTGTAGAGCTTTTAATCATGCACTTGAAAAATCCACGGAACCCTAGCCATAAACAGCTTCACTGTAAAAAAGTCCGGCTCCTCACGGACCATTACTAATTTTTCTCTTTATGTGGAGAATTAAGATATATGTAGGTGCATTTTAGATTAGATGAATGTATCTCATCAAGAGATACATGTTTCAAATGTCAAAAGCATCGCTTCTTCCTCCGACAACCAAATCTTGTAAGATTTGGTCGTAAAAAATCATACGCCACACGAAGTGTGGCGTATGAACAATGTGCAAAACTTACCTTTTCCTTCAAGCAACAACAAGTATAGATTCAAAGACAGTCGGGTGACTACGCTAAATTTAAAGTATCATTGACCGGTTCACTAAGACTTTGTTTATGTTGGAGGACTGTGCTAAGTCTCATTGACCGAGTCGGTGAAACTGCATATGTTCGAGGTGTCTGCTACGCGTCTTTGAGAATTGTGTTTACTGTCCTATATTACCAATGCTTCGGGAGTAGTCTTGAAGTGCCAACAATTGAGATCACAGGAGCAGATGCGTCACACTTTTGGATGTCACGATGATGGCGGTTGGTCATAGGACGTTGGTCATGGGACGCCGTCGTTGCGGCGTCCCATTGCGCGTCTGCTTTGGTTACTGTTGACTCTCTGGCTGGAGAGCGACCTGCGGCAGAACGGGCATCCGTTGTGTGCGCCTCCGCCGCTGCACCACAATCAAGATTGTGTTGGGCATGATACTTCCACGACGTGATGGGGCGGAACTGGAGGGACCACTTTTGAGGACGCGGTGCACAGACCAATCGGAGATGCGCTCCAGGCACCATATCTACACTAAGTTTCATTGACTGAGTCTACGAGACTGTGCACGTTGGAGGACTGCACTAATCATGACCGAGTCGGTGAGACACGGCGCACGTTGGGCGTCTCCACTTTGTCTCGTTCACTGAGCTTTCCTATGTTGTGTCTGTGCAGAGAATGGAAGCAGCCCCGGCAGTCCCGAGTCCGGGGACACCCAGGAGAGCGGCGGCGGGGGCGGCTGCGGCCCGTGCGCGCCGGAGTGGGCGGCGATGCGCCTCCGGGAGCTCCAGGAGCCTCGCCGGGGCGCCACCGCCGCCACGGCCCCGGTGCCTCTCGAACAGTGCGTGGTGTGTGGGGACCGTGCTTCGGGGCGGCACTACGGGGCGGTGAGCTGCGAGGGCTGCAAGGGCTTCTTCAAGCGCAGCATCCGCAAGCAGCTGGCGTACAGCTGCAGGGGAGGCCGGGACTGCCAGGTGACCAAGCACCACCGCAACCGCTGCCAGTACTGCCGCCTCCACAAGTGCCTCACCATGGGCATGCGCGCCGACTGTGAGTGCTTCACCGGGGTCAAAAACGGGTCGCACGTGCGTTTGAACGGCGGGAAGCCGATCGGCCTCGACGGGTGCCACGGCGTCTCCGCCGTAGACGGGAAGTTCAGTTGGCGCGGTACCACTGCCAACCCGGGGTCTTTAACGCACGTCACGCGGTAGCGATACACGACTGCACTCCGGTACAGCGCTCGTCCGGAACAAGACGGCTCGGGGCTGGGGATTGAACCCGGCATTCCTGGGTTCTGTGGTGCAAGTTTTCGCTCCATGCTCTTAGCTGCGGTGCGCCTTTGCACTCTGCCACCGATCCCCTACTCACTGGGGGCGCATATTACAGTCACTGACAGGACGAGTAGGGAGGTGCTTCATTTGTCCCGCCTCCGGCGTGTTTCCTTCCTTCAATGATGCTTCGGCGTCTCTCGAGCATCGAGTGTGCACGTGCAGTTGGAGCATAGTGGAAGGCCATGAGCGCTTGCCGGAGGTCGGGCGTCAGAAAGAGACGCGCCGCCATTCTCGTTTTGTCAGTAACTGCCGCGGTAAACACTTCTCATTTCGCATTAGGTTCTTGCCCATGCCTTTTTCGAGGGTGCCGTCTTGCAAGATCTCCAGTAGCGCGCCTCTGTTGGAGCTCGTTGCGTTTACGGGTGAAGTCGATGCAGCGTAGAAGCCAGCGAGCGAAAGCTTGCAACACGAGCTTCTTCTCGTTGGCTTCTACGCTGCGGTGCCCTAACGTGCGCGTCTACCAGCTCGAGACCTCCCTCGGCAAAGAGGAGCACAAGTGTACCGATAGCGATTGTGCACTTTTTACGAAACAGGAATCCAGGTGCCAAAATTGTGCCAAAATTTGGTCTTTGTCTCGGAATTTGTCTTGTTCCTTAAAAACCCGGAGAGGCTGAGGAAGAGCCAAACTTGGACCTTTTTTTGGGGGCAGACTCTGGGCATCTTGGCCCTAGTTCTCCAAACAAGGGCCGAAGTTAGGCATCACTGCTGGTAGTTTGGTCGTCATCTGGCACCTTCAGGCCTTAATTGCCACGCAAGTGCCAGATTTGGGCTTCGCTGTTGCAGTGGTTCTTCGGATCCTTGGCTCGAGTCCAGCACTTTGGCAATTATGGGGCGAGCTAGAGGAAAGCCGTAGAAATGCCCCAGAAAAGTGCTCTGGCGCTAACTAATGTTCGGAAAAAAACCATATTAGGCCCAAGTTATATGCCCGTAGGATTGCCAAGCTTGTGCCAAGTTAGCCATTCCTCTGGCACGCTACCTGCGAAAATATACCTAAAATCGAGGCTCTTCCCAGAAATGTTTAGGAATTTCATTGCAACCCAGGGGGGTTGTGTCTGGGGATAGTCTGGTTGCTCCCTCATCAGCGATTCCATTCATGGTGATTTGTGTATACGTGCAGTCCTATCGAAATCCAAGCGTGGCAGGCTGGCACTTTGTGCATTTGCTACATCAGCTTAGTCTGGTCTAGCTGCGGCAAAAATACATAGGTAGGTGAGATATCAAACAAGGAGGGGTGGCCAGCCAGACCGGTGGGCAGCAAATTCACTGTTGCATTCCTTGGGGAGAACCCCGACGTAAAGGGTATTCTCTCTGTAAACTGAAATGTCATTATGCTGAAGTTTTCTTTTGGTGTACCTTTAACATCTATTTTATTCCAGTGGATTGCTGTATATTATATAAATTACTGTGCACTGACCCAATCAAGCTGCTAAGGTTTACAGAAAATGTCTTATGAAGCTAAGTATGGTGGCCGTGAAATAGACCAATTTCGAGGGTATTGCCCCGCCTGCGTAAATTATGCACGTAGTAAATACCCCACAGGGATCTCACACATTCATCAACCCTCAAAACCCTGCAACATTTTGCTGAATCTCCACATCATTTCGCGTTTGTAGGCCTCTCCGATACAGATATCACTAAAAATAATTGTACAATTTGATTAACATGCTCTGCAGTCTGTGCACTCAAGGTACATTCTTAATATGCTATAAGTAAATTTGCAATACACTTTAAGCCTTTGTACTTTCTGAAGTGTGCTCCTGTTTTACAAAAGTGTACAATTAGTAGTGTACTTTTTGTGTACTGCTTTTTGGCCAAGGGCCAGCTTGACTGATAGCTAGACATCATGATTCAAAATCTGTCTGATAAAAAAAGAAAAAAAAAAAACAACCTTCCCACAACTAGAATTATGAAGACATTTTTAATGCTTCCCACCTTTTCACCAGCTGTGCTCCATCTCACAAACACCTGCAATGCCGACAAGGGCACGAGCACGCAGCTTTAGAAAGTGCCTTTTCTGCAGGAGTTCTCATACAAAGCATTCTGCTGAGCTAACTTCATCTGCTCCTGCCTTTGCCTGTACCGTTGACATCTGTGAGATGGAATGCTAAAGTGAGTCCCTTGACAGACAGCACCACGAAAATGACGCTCTGCAACTTTAGTGTTCTTTGCCTTGCTAGGCGACCCGTGCAATGTTGTCAGGCTCGGCGTCCTTCTTCAGACCTAGCTAATACCCCATGCCGCGAGTCATTGCGGGTTACGATAGGACAGTTTTGGTGTTTTAATTTTTATACTAAAGAATAGAACCATCTTTTTCCATGTAGTACTGCCACCTGAATTGGCTCAGTAGGGTTGCCACGACTTCACTTTTTCATTTTTGGAAAGCCATGTGCTGTAGCCATGGTGATGTACAACGTGCAATGCTGTAAATGCGAACATAATATTAGCGTTTTTTCGCATCTTACTTTGAAAAGGTATTGGCAGGCACTAAATTTTACCATTTAGATTGGTGCCACAAATAAGCACTTCCCACCACACCGGTAGTTCTGATGACAGCCTTTCAGTCTTAAAAGAAAAACGGAAAAAAATGGCCATTCCGTGTTTGTGCTAAGAGTGTCGCACTGTGTCCCTTTTTCTGCCTTTTATCCCTATTGGTTTGCACAAACGTCATTGTTCATTCACTGTACGAGTAGATTTAGCAATGTGGTTCTCGGTCTGCTCAAGCGCCTGCTCGTCTTGACTCAGAACAACGGTTGATGTTCACAAAACTCGAGTACCATTCAATTATGTTTTCTGTTGAGAGCTACTCTGGCTCATGCTGTCGATTACGACACGAGGGATCCAACTTGTGTGAGCTGGGCAACAGCCTTCACACATTCAACTTGTAGGGCAATGATTCAACAAAGATGGATCTCCGCGACAGTTTGGGCTGGGACTTGGTCGTGCGAAACCAGTTTATAGGGGGTATTCATTAGGGGCCATAGCTATGTGCTTTGCAGTTAAGCATGTGCAGACAGCGAGGGTTTGCCCTTTCGCATAATCAAAACCATTGCTCACGATAAGTTGCTTACATGTAGACACTTGCTATAGCGCAGTTCCATGAAAGTGCCTTTTCCCTTCCAGTAAGCCGCTTTCTGCCATGTTGATGAACAGCTCCGCCACTCATGCCATTTGTTTGCACGCAGACGCTTAGTTATTGGCGTCGTTTTTCGTGTTGGTGTTATTGGCGTCGTTTCTCGTGTTGGTGAAACGCTGAAGCATGGTGAGTGGCTCCGTCAACGACAAAACTCAGCAAGTACAGGAAGTTTTAGAGAAACGAGGAGCATATTTTTCAGCCAGGGTAAATAAACTATGCATCGCAGAATGCTCAAACTCTGTGAGAATGTGATGCTAACTGTTCGGATAGAATGCGAAAGTTTGAGAATATGACGTTACCTTGATCAAAAGATAATGTGGGGAGCCAGTCGTCTGGTTCTTGCGCAGGAGTTGCGGTGACATCAGAACGACGCCGAGCTCTGATTGGCTATGATTGAAAGGATAGTGAGTGACCTCAATGCTAGATTCCTTGAGGTTTACCCACTAGTTTTTTCAATCGGCCAATCAGAGCTCGGCGTTTTGACATCACTGCAACCCCCGTGCAAGGAGCAGACAAACTTGTGCTCTGCATTGAAAAAAAAAACGAAATTTCTCTATGAGCCGATGTCCACCTAAGCCTAAATTGTTAAAACAAGAAATGACACTGGGAGCATGTAGTAGCATCTATATCAGTGAAAAATACTTCACAGGAAGACAGAAGATATTGTTTTCTTTCTTGCTGACAAGTTTTCTTTTCGCACAGTGTCATTTCTTGTTTAAACGATATTAGGCTTAGGTGGACGTTGGCTCGGAGAGAAATTTTGTTTTCCTCAATTATCTTTTGATCCAGGTGACGTCATGTTCTCAAACTTTTGCATTCTGTCTCATTGCGTTTTGTTTTAGGGTGTCTGTCTGTCACTTTGTTTTTGGTGTTGTGTCCCTGCATCGTCTTTGACGCTCTAACTGTGCACAAATAGTTACGCACTTTCATGCGTAAGGGTGCAAAAGGTGTTGAACTGGGTGTGAGAGATGCCTTGCATCCTGCTTTCCAGCTGCGCTAGGGAGTGTCGGCTTGGCTTCTGGTACCGTCCCTGCACCTGCATGCTTTTATTTGGTTTTTGGCGCACTTGCTTCCTGACCTTTGTCACCCTCTTCGGCCATTGATCTCTTGGCAGCCATTTCACAGAATGCTATTCTTGTGTCTTAGTAAGGTGCCAATTAGTTTAGTAGAGCCACACCAAAGTAGCTAATGATGAATGACTCTTTTAGTACTATAACCATCATATTTGTAGGTATATTATGGAACAAACAATAACGCTTGTTTATGAGAATCTGAAAGTTTGCGGCTGAAATATTGTCCCAGCTCTGGGGCTCTTTCTTATTTTTTTTAATTGTTTGCTTACATGAGGGGGTATGGCTCTTTTGTATGTAGTACTACACCTTTTAATTTTCATGCAAAAATACACACAACATAGAAAGCTAGGTGCAAAAATAAACACGAGGAAAAGCTAGCTGCAGGCTATAGAGCACTAGTAGAGTTTCACTTGCAACATTCTAGATAGTTGTCAACAACAACACAAACAATAACAATGTGAAAAAAAAAAAGCAAGCTTGGGACGCTTAAGTTTTGCCTTTAAGAGTGGAATGATGTTGCGTTATCGGGTCCCGTTTGCAAAGCCTTCTTATATAAACGCTTGCTCATTGCCAAGTTGTGCAAGCGTGTGTGTGTGTGGTCTAGTCGGTAGCGTCACGTGTTACGAGACGTCACACGTGGCTGTGACGTCATGACCCTATCGACCCGCCAAATTTGGCGGGAAAATTTTCCGCTAAATTTGGTAGGAAAAATTTTTCACTGAACTTGTCAAGAATCTTTTTGCTGAATTTGTCGAAAAAATTTTCTGCTAAATTTGGCGGGAAAGTTTGTTGCTAAATTTGGTGAGAAAATTCCATAATGCAAGACGCGCAGCCACAGGTGACGTCACGTGTAACACGTGGCTGCGCTCGTTGCATTATGGAATTTTTGGGTCCCACTGACGCCGACGCCGGACTTTCTGCAACACGAGCTCGTACACACTATCGCGTTAATATTACTCAAGGTATCCTGCTTGATAGTTCACATTTGTTTTGAATCTTTTTAGGGTTGGACAGATTTCAATTTTGGGTTCTCAACGTTTGGACTCTAAAAGAACTCTCATGCCCCTAATGACGAGGCAGTAATTATTTTGCTTCTAATTCTCCTAAAAATAGGAAAGAAAGCTCAAGTTTGAATTTGGCGCACAGGAAGACGTTGTGCCCTCTCGTGTATAACAACCACAGCGGCGTTTCATCTTCAAGGCATAGAATATCAACAGGTGCTTGTTGCAGAGCTTTGTTATAGCTTGATAGGCTGTTCTGAGCCAGGGTACACACAATCTGTGTGCCGCAAGCCTTAAAATTATAAAATGTTTTGGTCATCCCTCGAAAATCGTCCCTTTTCCTTGTAGTGCAGAAAGAGCTAATCGTGAGCTCTTGAGCTAAATTGTTTTTCAAACTGCAATGCAGCCATGAACATCCCTTAGTCGCCAAAACACCATTTTGTGGTAAAACCTTTTTTTTTTTCTTTTTTTTAATACTACATGAGGTAAAACAATGGTCATTGTATTCAGAGCGCCAGGTGTTATGGTCCTAAAGAATCTGTGTTTGTGCAAACTCAATTACAGACACTTACACATTTGTGAAACAAGAAGTCTAGTTTGGACATGCCGTTCTGACATTTTGATCCATGCTTTTTTTTTACTGATTTATGCCGTATGCAATGATCAGAGGGGCTTTGCCAGTCTGCAGCAGTAGTTGCCTTTTCTACTTGTGGCACATGACTGCAAAAGAAATTATAGCTGAAATAACTAATTTATCTTTTAATGCCATCAGAAACTGGTGAAGTTATAAAGATATAGAGACATTCGAAAGTGCATTCTCAAAATGGCTGCGATGAAATCAAATACTCAAAGAAAATCTTAATTCTTTTTATTTTGGCCTCCAAAATCATGACTAGCATAATTATTTTGTGCTGTAAATAACAGTAACTAAAACTTTGCACGTTTTATTTTTGCTTATGCCAAGTGGCATTATGAGCACAAATGACTCGTTATTCACCAGAGAGAAATGTGTCAAAATTTAGAATAAACCTTTTTTTTTTTGTAGAATTTCTTTAGTTTTATTTTAAAACGACACTGCGCTCTCAGTGAAAACAGTTTCTTAAACTGTTTGGGTAGGCCAAGCATGTCACAACATCTGTTCTCCCTCCCCCCTTCAAAAAAAAAAAAAAATGAATACAATGTTTATGCTGCAATGCATAATTTAGATAAAGCCGTAGATACAGCCTACCAGCTGTCCTGCTCCATGCTCTTTCCAGCCAGTGGAAAGCTATAAGAATAAGTTCTGTTTTGGCCCCCCGGGACAATGTCGTCAAAATTGAAGTGACTGCTATTTTGAGTCGCACAGTAGCAAACAAAATCACTCCAAACTTAAAGTGTGTTGTGGCATAAATATTGCATTGTTTATTTTTTTATTTTTTTGGTTGGGGGAGTGCATTTTGTGACATACCTGTCCTATTCAGGCAGCTAAGGAAGTTTTTTTGGAAGTGCAGTGTGCCACTAAAAGCAAAAAAAAAAGAGAGGAACAGGGAAGCAGACGTGGCTTGATGCAGGAAGCTTGTGGCTGTCTGTGTGTACTGTGGTGGTTGCTGCCTCGCTCAATTTCCCTCCCCTTTCCCTCACCCTCTCACCTGCTGATCCCATGGCTGTGCTGGGTTTGCATCTGTAGGCTCCTCTTTCAAGCGCGCTCGGTGTTCGGACCGCAGTCTGGCAGGTCAGTGTTCCTGCATTCAGACCCTTCCAAGTGATTGCAAGCCCTTTGTCGAATGATGCGGCTTCCCTGCACGACCCCTACTTGGAGCGACCTCTCCATGGAGGGAACTCGCGACAGAACAAACTCCCAAGTAGCAAGGTGCTAGCTAAGCAGTTCTAAACCAAGGAAGCAGCCAAGTGTACTCTTAGTAGAGTAAGCCCTTAGCCATGTAATCGCTTACTAAACCGAGCTCTCGAGTTAGGCTTTTTCAGTCTAACCTAACCAAAACAAGCCATACCAAACCAGGTCTTAAGTGAAGTCTCAACTGAACAAGCTCCTAACTCAGTAAACTTTTCACTCAGTCTGGTCTTGACCGAGCAAGCGCTTGACTGAGTATACTCTTTGCCAGGTAATCTCCTAACCGAGTCATCTCCGAGTGTGGTAAATTCACTAAGAGAAGAGTATATTCTTATCCAAGTTAACTTGCAGCTAAGTAAGCTATGATCCTGGTTAGCCCCGAACCTAGTTAGCTCTAAACTAACCAGTAACTGCCTGAGCGAAAAATAACTTTTAACTGAAAAAACCTTCAGCCATGTGAACTGCCAGCCAGATGCACCATCAAAGACATAAGCTCTATGTTGAGTAAACTCTCAACTGAGTAAGCCTTATACTAAATAAAATATTAAAAAAAAAATGCTCTTCCATTGAAGAGTAACTTCATGGAGGAGTGACCACAAAGTAATTCTATGTAATAGCCCTGTTTCTAATAGCAACTTTTCCATGGAGGGAATGTCCCTCAATGGAGTGATTGTTGCATGCACACTGTGCCGTGATGTTCATTTTTTTTTTCCCCACAGGGTGAGGACATTTTGTTTTTTATGCTCAAATTGCTTTGCATTTTCTGGGAGGGAGTGCACACAACATTGTTTCTTGGCTCGAGGTTGTGGCTTTAGCCAGGGCTCTGTCAGCATTTTGTCTCCCATTAGCCGTGTACCTTTTATTTTGCATCATTGCAGCTGCACTTGTACACGAAAAGATGCCCTCACCCTGAGCCTGATGGGCAAGAGACCAATTGGTTCCCGGTTTAGTCTTTGTGTGAAGAATAATCTGGATTATTTTGTGCTTTTGCCATGCATGTATGTTTGCTTTAGTGTCATCAGAGCATTGTAGAAGCTACAAGTCATAGAGACTTGTATGTCCCGTGAGTGGCTGTGGCACTATTTGGTTCATTCTTGAAACCATTCAGTGTTATAGCTTTGTACTCGTAAGATGCATGGTTGCTGCCGCATTGCTTCCATTGTAGACTGTAATCTGTACATGCATGATTGCTGTCATTTTTGTACAAATGCGATCATTTTATCGTGAGAGAGGAGTTTCTCGCTAGTTTGTGACTGACACTATGAGAATTTAACGCACACCTCTGTCAGACGATACCCTAGAGGTCTTTTGCAATAAATGTCCTTTCTGCTAAAGGCCATTCTGGTAAAGGAGCTGCTGTCACACGGCCGACAAAATGTGGTTTGACGGAAATATTGACTGCTTCGGGGTTTACCATCAGTAGACGAAACTCAAGGAAAAAATATTATTCTAAAATGTTTAAACACGTTTAAAATACACAGGGGTTTTACAGCTTCTGTACAATCAGTATTGATATCTTCAACTCAGACATTCCGATGTTTACCTCGTCTTAGACTAATATTAAACTAGTAGTAGTTATTGTGTAGCTTAAACAAGGTGAAAATGTGCCAAAAATTTTATGCCAGTTACTTTCTGCTTATATTCTTTACTTGTTTGTGAGTGTTATTGCTACTGACTTCGTTAATTACACAATCTTATCTAGTTTCATGACCTGGGCATCATCTGCTCGTTGATGAAAACCATGATCATCCTGGTCATGCTTTTTCTATGCTTCATAATTTAGCCAATTCATGAGCATGCAAAATAAACTGATGATCAGGATAATCATAATGGTGATAACCATACTTCAGGCCAAAACTGTGGAAATCTTTGGATACCTGAGGTAACCGTGAGAGTGTAGTAAATTATCACCCACTTGCAAAAACCTAGAAATCAATAAAAGTTTTCTTTCAGTGCTTAAAAAAAATTGGCACATTTTCTACACCTAAGTTTAGTGCTTCCATTCAAGCAATGTGCTTAGTGGCTACTGTTGGCAGTATCCCCTGTCGTGCAAAAGGGCTGTTGGGGACCTCTTTTTCAGAAAATGGCATTTTAGCGGAGAGGGCATTTATGTCACCGTGCAGCCTTCTCCTCTTGGGAGAAGGTTCTTTTTATTGTTGGCTTGGACAGAATGAGAGCGGCATGGAGGTCCTTCGGTTGTCCCTCCTCCTCCAGAGCGCCATCCTACCTTCGATGGCGCTCGTCGGCTTCGAGCGTGCACACGCAACCAAAGTATGGCCGCGAAGGGCAACGAGTGCACGTTGGAGGCCCGACATCAGAAAGATGCCCTGCCGTTCTCATCCTTGTCGGCGACTAGAAAGAAGCTCTGCGAGGGTCCGTCCGATGGGGGTATGAGCCGGACGTTCGAGGTCACGTACAGGGTGTCCCCTCAGAAACCCAGCATTTCTTTTAATCGTAAAAGTACAACTCTGCGTCGTCGAAGGCCCAGTTTCCACCCAAGTGTAGCTCTAGCAGTCCGACCAGCGAACTGTCATCTTATTAAAAAGTTATAAGTGACTTTCGGATGTTTTCAAAGGTAAAATGGTGGCCGACGAAGCCTACAAATATGTGGGGTGGAACGGCTCAAACTACCCAAAAGCTGGCCCTCTTTTCTCGTCGAAAGTTTAGGAAAATCACTTTTAACTTTTGAATAAGGTGATTGTTACTTCCGAAACTTTGGCATCCGGTCCGGACTGCCGGTGCCACTTTTAGGCGGAAACCAAGCGTTTGGCGATGCGCGCTTTGTTTTTGTTGCGAAACAGACGTTGAATTTTTTGTGGGAACGTTTCGTACGCTTGGTTCGGAGCTTGCGACGGTACGGGCGTGTGGTTTGGATCCCTTTGTGCGCCTCGACATTGAGGCCACTTGACCGCCGCAGCTGTGCAGTCGGAGCGGAAGCCCAGCACGGATTCGTCGCTTCGGGCCGAGAAGGGCGCCGGGCTGGTGCTCGCTGCCCTCAGCCTGCCCGGCCCCGGCGGCCCCGTGCAGCGCGTGGGAGCGCACCAGTCCACCAGCCTCATGCTCGTGGATCCGCAGGCGAGTCTATCCCTTCGGTCGGTGTCGCCGCGGTGCCCGAAGCGTGCCTCCGATTGACGCGTGCGTCGAGTCCTCAAGTGTGGCCTCTTGATTTCTGCCCGACGACGATGTTGAAGCGTCGCTGGTCGCGGTCCCGGCAGTGGCATGTGCGGCAGGGGTGGATTTGACTGGCGCCCGTTTTGCCGCAGGTTGCTCTCTAACTCGACAGTTCATGAAAGCTTCTGCCACTACGAATTGGGATGCCGCAAAGGCGGCGACACTTGGGTACTTAGTTACCTGTTCTGCCTACGATACGTCAAAAGTCCTGCCAAAGTGGCAACAAATTTGTACGTCGCACGAGTTGGCATTTCGTGCCGTCGGATGTTGCAATCCTGGCAGTTGGTTGTAAAAGTTCTAGCAAAGAAACACCATCAATTGTATGCAAGTGTGCCATCGTCCTGGGTCCCAAGTTTTGGCTGCTGAGGTGTTTGTAGACTGTCATACTGCGCAGCAACTCGCAGTACGATGGGCGCATGCAACATCCACCTCCACTGCTGTACCACCCCCAGGATCGTGATGGTTGGCAGCATGACAGAAGTGTGATGTCGTCGGGTGGAAATTGAGGGACCACAAATGAGGACGCGGTAAAATGCATCAGTCGGAGACATGTTCCGAGGCATTATAGTATTGCGTGCAGAGTAGGCACCCTTTCTCGTGTCTCCTTGTTGGACTGTTGTGGTAGGATGTTCGGGCATTGTGCTTTCGGCACTAGAAATTTATTTGAATGGAAGTGTGGTGGAACGGTGCCTTTTCAAGCTCCTGCACGTGTATGTGCGTCTTCCAAGAAGCGAAGCGAGTGCAGCACAACAAAGAAAGTTTCTTGTTTTTGACCAAAAAAAAAAGATGTGATAATAGCAGAGTTCGAAGCAAAGATGTGATAGCAGAGTTCAAAATTTTCCGGGTGCTTGTCCGTTTTTTTCTTTTTCTTAATTTTTTTGTAGTTTTGGGTAAATTAGGAAACAAATGCCGTGAAACCCGTTTATATTGAACAGCAGGGGGCGCTACGATTTGTTCGATATATCAAGTAATTTGATATAGCAGTAACTGTCTTTTTCTGTGCTATTTTATATGTTTAAGTTCCGTGATGAGTTCGTTGACAGTTGGCAGCGTAGATGACAGAGTTCGGGTTCAATTGTTTGCAGACGACTGCATATTGTACAAAGAAGTAGAAACCCGTAATGATCAGCTAGCTTCCGAAAATAATCTTCAGAATGTCTATGCATGGTGCGTACATTGGCAAATGCCATTAAACTTGGATAAATGTACATTAGTACTAAGGGTTACGAATAAAAGAAGGTGTACTGAACTTTCCCTATACAATTAATGGCACTCAAGTTAAAGAAGCCTCTGACGTTAAGTACCTTGGGGTAACAATTACAAGCAGTTTGAACTGGAATACGCATGTTGCCAATGGTGTGTGCTGCTGCGAGACGAGCGTTGTGGTCCCTGAGGCGCTAACTTCCACTGGTACCCTCCAGTGTCAACCTCTGTGCCTATAAGACCTTAGTTAGGCCAGTTTTAGAATATGCGTGCGTAGTCTGGGATCCGTGTACACAAAAAGCCATAGACGAATTGGAGAAAGTTCGAAGGCTAGCTGTGCGATTTATATGCATTAGGTACCGTTTCTTTGACAGCCCATCAGAAATGTTGAAATCACTTGAACTGGAGTCTTTGAGATCGCGCCGGAAAAATTTCAGATTGAAGTTTTTGTACCTAATCAAGAATAATTACTTTAATTTAGATTCATCACTTTACATAAGGCACGTCACACGCCGAAATACACGCTTTAATCATGGAAGTCTTTTAGAGCCACACCAAAGTACAAACAATATTTTTAAAGATTTGTTTTTTCCTAGGACCATAATAGAATGGAATTGCTTAGAAAAAGACACTGTTGATAGTCCTACCCCTGATATATTTTTTTCGAGATTGCGATGATATATGCTATTTAGTATCAGTGTTGTGTTGAAGAACGTGTGTTCAGTGTGACACATAAACCGGTGTCCACCATTGGACGCCTCTTCTCGCTTCCAAAGGATCGTCCCCCTAAAGAAAAGGCTCAGGGACTCGTCTACAGGATCCCCTGTGGTGACTGCGGCGCCTCCTACGTTGGGGAAACTAAAAACTTCCCGGAACGTCTACGCCAGCATCAGTATGACGTCAAAAAGAATAACGTGCAGGGTAGTGCGCTGGCAGAACACGTCCAAAAAGAGGGTCACACGATTGAATTCAACAAATGCTCTATTCTTGGCACGGAAAGAAACTGGCGAAGACGCCTTTTATTAGAGTCCTGGTACATTCAGAACACCAAAAATAACGTCAACCGATCAGCTGGGACACTGCCAAGCGCCTATGTGTCTGGTTTGCGGTGCATCACGCGAGGCGCCACGAACCATAAAGCACGTGCAGATACAACGGCCGCTTTAAAGAAACCAAAACACCGGGCAATTTGCAAGACGACGACAAGGACAAGAACAGTCACCCGTGATCAAGGGGCCAAACTGGCCTTGAAACGTCGGGCTCCGTATCAATTTTTGGTTAGAGTTTCCTTTCATTCATTTGTCATTCCTAACCAGGTGGATGTCCACCGAAAGGTTTACGTTTAAAGAACGTGTGTGTTTGTGTCTCTGCCATCCCTTCCCTTTTCTTTTTTACCCCCATTCCTGCCTGGGCCCTAATGGGCCCAGGCAGGAATAATACAAAAAAAGTTGTACTCAGTATATATCGTCAAAGTAAACAAAAACTCGTGGTACTCATTGGCTACAAAATCATTTCATTGAAAACGAAAAGCTGTGCACAGTATGCGGTTATCTTAGCTTGAGATTTTGCCTTGCCAGGGCCCACGAGAGTAGCCTTCTCTACTCGAGAAACTGCACGCACGACCTCGAGTCCACTTCCCTCTATACCGGAGCAGTTGTGGCGAAGCACGTCCACCGCCGAAAGCGATTCGTAAAGCGTCAGACAAGGGGACTCTTAGTATTCAAGATCCTCAGCACCCTCGCAGTTGTCGATAGCACCAGCTGCCGTCACGTCGGCAACAATGTCTTTGTCCGAAGGCGCCGCAGCCACGGCAACATCATCGTCGATCGCCAACAAACTGTCGAGCTTGAGCTCCATCTGGCACCGCGTCGGGGAGGCGACCGAGCTCCTCCCAGAGATCAGCAATGTCGTAATCATTCTTGACTTCCGCCGGTGTCACTGCTTCATCTTCCAGGCTGAGTCCCGCCTGACAGAAGCAATTGCAAGCGGTGCTCTCGGTGATATCACTCCAGGCGCGGCTGAGCATTTTGATCGCGGCCAACAAATCGGTCTGCAACTCTCCGCCGATGCACAACTCGGTGAGGAGCTGTTCCACTACATGCTTCTTGCACCCCTGTTCAAACGCACAGATGATTTCTTGGTCGAGCGGTTGGAGCTTTTGCCATAGCAATGAGTGGCAGAAAACAACACTCAATGTTCTTGAGTGAGACACCACTGTGGTGCACCAAACAATTATCTAGGAGTGAGCAAACCTCACGGCCACTGGCGGTAGTTGGTTGTCCCAGTCCCACAACAACTTTTCAAACAAATTCCTTGTCATTCACGCCTTCCCATTGAAAGTGTATGTCATGGGCAAGGGAGTGCACCCTCGTAGGCATCTAGGCTACTCTAACTTCCCCAACAACTAGCAGGCGAAGTTTCAACAAGCGATTCATTCATGTTAGTCATCAGCATGTTAGGCATCAGCAGTCAGGATCGGTGGCCGAGTGGTCTAGCGCACACCATCTCGGAGTATGTGGAGCGAAAGCTCGCGCTGCAGAACTTAAGATCCTGGGTTCGATCCCCACCCCTGCCTGTTTCGATCTGGATGAGCATTGTACCGGCGTGCGGTTGTGTATCACTACTGCGTGGTGCACGTTAAAGACCCCAGGCTAGCGGTTATACTGCACTGGCTAAATTGCTCATCTACAACTGGGAGACTCGTCGCCCGTTGGAGGCAGACCAAGTTCTAGATTGTATAAACATGCACGGAACCCAATTTTTTTTTCATCAGCATTATAGTGATGCGACTTTCGTTCACCTTCCCGCCATGGCACTTCTCATTCCGGTGCGCTAAGGTCTGGCTTAGAAGAAATCAAAACAAAGCACTCTCTTCCGTGTCAAATATGTCACGTGGCTCGTATTTCACCGTGGTGCCCGGCCAGTTGTCTTCCATCTACTGCGCGCTTCTCCCCAGCCCCAAATATTTTGACGCTTGAGTACCGGTCTTTAAACCTCCGCAGCCACCCTGATCCAGCGTTGAAGACCGCAATCTTGAGGACGAACGCAAAATCTCTTAGCTTGTTCTGGAACAATGAACCGGAGACTGGAAGGTTGCGTGCATGGATGTCCAAGAACCGTTGGTAGAGCACTTTCTCCACCTTGTCGTACCCTGGTTTCTGGAGGTACCTGCCGTTCACAAGCGTTGTCCTTGATAGCGGCATTGTTTTTCAGGATTGTGCTCAACATACTTCTTCGAATCTTGTAGGCGATGGCTACGTCTGACTTCTCGCCACGCATATTAAAGAGCGCACAAAACGTCGGCGGAAGAGAAAAGGACAGTAGAACGAAAGAGCGCTGACTCCCAACTGATTTAATTAGACAGAAGAGAAAAGGAAGAAAAAGAAGCCACGAAAATTGAACCCCCCGTGAAGACAAGGTACAAGGAAAAGAAAATGAAGAAAATATGTACAAACTAGATCGATAGATTAAAGAAAAAGAAGAAGAAATTTAAAAAATAGAAAGAAAATAATTTATCGATCTAGTTTGTACATATTTTCTTCATTTTCTTTTCCTTGTACCTTGTCTTCACGGGGGGTTCAATTATCGTGGCTTCTTTTTCCTCCTTTCTCTTCTGTCTAATTAAATCAGTTGGGAGTCAGCGCTCTTTCGTTCTACTGTCCTTTTCTCTTCCGCCGACGTTTTGTGCGCTGTTTAATATTAGTGATGTACCAACTAGCTCAAATTACCAATTTACTACAATTCTCGCCACGCACCCCTCGGCGAATTATTTCAACCTTGTCGGAAAGCAGCAGAGCTTGCCGCTGCTTTGTCGACATTATGCAAGCTAAACAGCCAGCGTGCACTGCGCACTACCAGGCGCAACCACACCGTACAGCAAATGGAGAGCGTAATGGAGGGAGAGATGGAGGCGGGCAAACACGGGCGAACAGGCCAGCAGGTGACGACACAATGACGTGGCAGCGGCACCTGATGTTGCTGGGGGAGCTGCAACGCGATAGGCTCAAGGAAAAACGATGAGAGGCCAAGGTCAAACGAGCTGTTGCCAAGGGCCAAGTGCCGAATCCACCCAAGCCGAAGGAGGGCCCAGACAACCGAGGGGCTTTCTCTTTTATTTTTTCTCTCGTTCAAACGGAACACGAAGGAAGAGGAGGTGGGTAAACGTCAGTCGACCCCTCGCTCTCGCTCCATCTGCAATGCGAGAAAGCCTAACGCCGCGAGCAGCAGTTTTCAACACTTTTTTCTCACGGTCGCCAACGCTAGGAATTCGGTACATTGAATGCGTAGTTTGTTATGCAAGATATACATTGCGCATGTATTGCACCGCAGGTTTTGCGTCTTCGATACGAGGTGTAAATCACCGTAATTGAGTTTGTTATAATCAGGTTTCACCGTATTCCTTCTTTTTTTGAGGTCACTGGACTCTTTCCTAACCTCTTGTAGTCGTTCTTCGGTCCGTTTATTACGCAGACTGTACACACGCCGCCGCAAAAAGTTGCAAGTCACGCGACTGCGTCGTCACATGGCACGGCGTTTTGTACACTCGCAGGAGTCCAAGGGTTTCCTGACGGGGAGCCAGGACAGCACGAATCCCGCCATCCTGGGCTGGACCTCCTGGGACGACGAGGACGGAACGGTCGACGACGACGACGTCCTCTCGAGTGAGCGGGCTCTTCCTAACGCAGGATGGGCTATGTGGCTGGCTCTTATACGCAGGATGTGCTATGTGGCTGGCTCTTATACTCCGTCTCGGACAGACCACAGCCGACACTATGATCCAGCGGAGTCAACGAAGCAGCGCCAAAAGTGGATCATTGTGGTGCTCATTGCCTTTGTGTGTTTGCTATCACGAGCTAATGCGCCTCGATCCTCCATTTTTTGGTGCCCGGTTGGTTTAGCCAATGGATATTCGACCCACAAAGACAAGAACTCCGTGACGACGCACTTCTGTCGCCGCTCGATTGGCTCCGTCCAACTGTAGCGTTGGCTGTAGTGGTAATTAAAGGGCAACTCCGCTTCATTTTTCATATTTAGAAAACTATGCAGCCCTCTTCAGCATCATATAGGAAGACCCCATGTCAAATATTACGACCTAATTCCGTCTATATATTTAATAAACTGGCCAGCAAACTTTCACATGAGCCAAGTCGCCGAAATCTGCCAACTCTAGCGTGCGACGTGAGGCGCAATCGTCAGCGCGGTCAATGCGACGGAGTGGGAGCGGCCAACGTTAAACTACTACGTCAGAGGCATGACTACGTCATTCTCACGTTTTGTTTGTTCTTGCTTCTCAGAGCGAAATTGAACGATGACGTCATGAGTTTCTCCTCCCGGTGTTGGCTCTATGGCGTCCACGTGATCACCGTAACGCGGATGCGCTAGTTCTGCGCTGCCTTGCGCGTTTATCGCATGTCCGGTTTCTCCGCTCCCCCTCTCCTCTTTCGTGTTCTCCCCTTCCCCCTCTCCCCCGAGCTATCACCGTTCACGCCATGCGAAGCGACCTGCCCGCGTCGCGTGTCCTGTACCTCGCTCCAACGAACGTCGGAAGACCACGTGGTTCGACGTGACACTTGGCCATGACTCTGACGACACGAGACCAATGTTGCCGGACGCAAGCGAAGTTTCGGTTTCGGTATCAGCTGATGTTTAAATTAATATTATACAAATAATATTCCACATTTCGTGAATCCGAAGACGTAGAGCTGTTAAGTAGTGCTTTGTGAAATGGAATCACATGTAAGCCTAAATTTTTCGGAATTGAGCGGAGTTGCCCTTTAAGGTGAAAGGGAGTGTAGCCACTTCCCAGTAATGAACTTCTGCAATTAAAGAGCGTCACGCGAGTGCCGCACCGACATTGGGCCAGAACTGTCATCCTCGCTGATCGAAGACGAGTCCTGGCGGAACGCCGACATAACACTCGTGTCCCGCGCATGCCCATTTTATTTGAGGTGTCGAGCGAGCGCACCCGCATGCTCGGTGAGTGTGTGTGCAGTTCGCGAGGGGGACCCGAACAGATGCCAACTTCGTGTATCACTCCCGCCGGAGAGCTAGTTGTAACACAACTTTCTCTCGGAGACGCCGTGCCCAAACCGTTGAAGAGACCCGGCCCGAGCCGACACCTCTTAGGAGGCCGGTGCGTGGCACATACATGGTTGGGGCACGGGGTGAGGGTGATCGAAACAGACGTAATACGCCTACCGTAAAATCTCGTAAGGGTGCGCCCACCGAGAATGAAGAGGCAAGTGGCGAAAAAGATGAGGTGATCTCTCTTTGGGGACGAGATGGCAAAACTTGATAAAAGATTAGTGATGAACACAGGGGTACCCGCTACAAACCATGTGACATGGGAACTACCGTATTTACTCGCATAATGAACACACTTTTTCCCGAAATATCTACACATATTTGGGGGCAAATTACTGTGGAGTAAAATTTTCACATTTACACACTTCGTGCTAATGTCATATTAGGTGCCAATATGACACAGCAAGGCGCTGTGGCATGTCTCCACTGATGGAGGCGCACCAGTGGCTGGTCGGGGGCACGCCACAGTAACCATGCCCTAAAAAGTGCAAACCTTTTTCAAGGTGCTTTTGGTATGCCTTTTGCCGAAGGAAAAGCGCCCTACGAAGCTCACTCAGCACAGAAAGCAACGCGACCGTTCTTAGGTGATATATATTGCTGGTATCTGGCCGCACTCGGGTATATACCGCGACTACGCGTATAAGAACTCGTACAAAGTCCGACCGCCGAGGCCCACTTGCATGGAGCAAGTTTCGTTCCACGGAAACTGCTGTTGCCAGGGTACCAGACACTCTCAACCTACGACGCAGCATGCACCTTGCTGCACCGTTCTGTTACGCATTAAATAGACGCATTTACCCAGGGTATGTGAAATTAGGCATAACCACTTTCACAATTTCACTGTCCGGAAGCGGACCACAGACGGCATGTTTATTGACACCAATGCATCAGATAGGCGAAGAATGTCCAGGGCTGGGCGATACCTTGACCCAAGCATCGTTAAGTGTACACGCCACTCGCTTCCACGGTTCATCACTTCCGCAACTATGCACTTGCAGCCATTATGAGAGTAGCTTGACTTGGCTTGACTTGGCCTGACCGCTTGGCGGCAAAAGAAAATTGGCTTAGTGGCTAGCTAAGTTGGATGCAATTCAAGACTTGCAGAGCCGAAAATTAAAAATGCGTTCATTACGCAAGAAAAAAAAAAAAAAAAGAAGTCCGAAAATTAGTACTATGGCGCACCGTGCATTCACGAGGGTGCCCATCAAACCACTCTGGCATCGTTGCCGCGAGGAGGCAGGGCTGCATTTGCAGCCTTGCCTCAGACACGATCACATGGTCGTGTCGCCGCGGGGTTGATTGGGATCTGGAATTTGGCTCCCGACGTGCCGCTTTCTCTCCTAGCCACTGGATGGCGCTGCAGGCACCTAAGGGCTTGCGAGGAGAAACCTCCTCGCCCATCGATCGAGATATAGTTGGGGGGACCGGGGGGTAAAAGTCTCTTAGGACTCCGGGCGGGCTCTGGGACAGGCAAGTGTGTGCGACGGGATCTGGGGTAATCGCGGGACACGAGGCCTGGGGGCCCTCTTTGTGTTTAGCTTTGGCTTTACGTGCGTTTGTGAACATTTGTGTAATGTCGCGTGTATTTGTAGTTTAGATTGAGTGTTTTAAGCGTTATGTTTTATGTGCCAATAAAAGGGGAGTGGAATCCCGCTCCCGTGAAAGAACCAGGCTGGACTTGAGTTGTTGACGGACCACGTGGGAAATGGCGAGTCGGCCGCGGTACGCGATTTCCTACAGTACCCATTGTGGGGGGTGCAATCATTATGTGAGTGTTTTCATTATGTGAGTTAATACGATAATACAGCATATCGCAAATGCTGTAAATTTGCGTCTCGCAACGTGATAAATGGGCGAAAATTTGCTACAAATTCCCGTGTGACAGGAGAGGATACTGCAGATTGTGGATGCAGTAGACTTGTGTTTCACAGTACGATAAACACACGGAAGCCGACTACAAACTTACGTGCCATGAGAACAGATAGCGCACGTAGAGTGTGGACGAAAAATGTGAAAACTCGCTACAATCTCGTGCCACGAGAACTGATATTGAGCACGCAAATCGTAGACAAAATTGCAAAACTCGCTGCCAACTCGCTCGTACCGGTACTGCAGACCGCGCGGATGATTTAACACGACATGACATTGAATTCTCTCCTAGGCCTATTTGTACAGGCGGGGGCCGGGAAACAAAAATTACTTAGGCTTGGGGCGAGCAATTTCTGCAGACAGTTTTAAAGCATTTCCCGCCTTGAAACTCTCTGCGGACATGTTCGAAGTGTACATATATGTGAAGCAAACCTGCTTCGAACATACTCGACGCACGTCCACAGATAATCTTGTCATCGGCGTCTGCAGCGAACGTCCTTTGTTAGACGTGCGAGCGATGCGTGTGCAGCTTTAGCAAACCGGGTGCAAACTGGTGTCGTTGTTCTCCTGCTCCAGGGTCTCGGCTGAGCCCTCCCCGTCCAGCTCTTGGGGCCCCCTGGTGTCGGAGGAGCTGGTCCCCTTCCAGCTGACCCTCCCCGAGAGTCCCCCCGGCGGTGCCCTGAACGTGCACTATGTGTGCGAGAGTGCCTCCCGGCTACTCTTCCGCTCCCTCCACTGGGCACGCTCCCTGCCGGCCTTCGAGGAGCTGCCGTGAGTAGCCGTGCCCCTCCCTGCCCCGTCGTATGAGGGTGTGGTAGCTCCGGCGTAAAAACCCGGCCGCTTAAACGGCTCCGACCGCAAGCGCCGGCCTACGGATCTCCGGGTGGCGGTTTCGAATGCCGGTCGAGGTGCCCTTGATCCGTCGGAAGCCTCTGCAGAAAGCAAGTCGTCTGCTTCTTGCGCAGGAATTGCGGTGACGTCAGAAAGACGCCGAGCTCTGATTCGGCTATGATTGCAGGATAGTGGGTAGACCTCAATGCTAGATGCCTGGAGGTCTACCCACTATTCTTCATTCAGAGCCAATCAGAGCTCGGCATCTTTGTGACGTTGCCACAACCCCGGCAAAAGAAGCAGACAAACTTGCGCTCCGCATTGCGGAGGAGGCGCCGTGTTCGGTTGCACGTTGAGGGACCCCCCGTCATCTGAACGAATCTCCTGTCCACCACGGCTCGGAGTGTGTCGAGCGAAAGCTCATGCGGCAGGACCCAGCGATCCTGGGTACAGTCCCCACCTTGCCCATCTCAGTCTTCGCGAGCATAATACTGGCCCGAGGTTGTGAGTATCGCTGTTGCGTGACACTCTTTAAGGACCCCAGCCTAGCGCTGGCACTGCACCGGCCAAATTTCTCGCCCACGGCCGAGACACAAGACACCCCTAGGGGCATACTACCTCCCCCTCGCCGTACACGCACCGTTGGCTGCGGTGTGTTATTTTATGTTGAAAGGAGAATGTGAAGAGAGGCCCCTACCCCTCTGCTTGCCGTGATCTGGATGCCAGAGCTGGTTTCCTCCCCAGCATTCGCTGTGGTAAAGTGGAAAGAGTGGAGGGCTCGGGGAGGAATTTGTCGTGCTATTTGTGACCCACAACAGACTATAATACACTCACCCTCTGAACCCTCAACTTTGAATGTTGCATCGTTGAAAAGCTTGTTCCCCTCTGCTACAGAAGACATACAAAATTTGCAGTCTCTTTGGCACATTCCAAACGCATTCTAAATGCCATGCATTTAGAATGCCTTTGCTCACTCCCACACAGATTACAGGTCCCACCGAGCGGATTGTCCGTAAACAGGTGCTTGGGACCGTCGGTCACCCGCTGCAGAGTGGCAGCTGTTGTCCCGTTGCTGGTGCTCCCTTCCCCCGCTCTTGTTTTGCAGCGGCGTCTCTCACTCCTCTCTCTTCACCAAGTTTCACCCACCATTCGTGTAGTGTACGTTGCTGCCACCGAGCACATACTGAGGAGAGTCCCTGTTCCGAGAGCATTTGACCACTACACCTCGCGCCACTACACCTCGCAAGTGCAGAGATCCAGCGGGCTCTCTTCTGGTCCCACGCAGGATGTCCCTGCAGCTGACGCTGGTGCGTTCAGCCTGGAGCGAGCTGTTCACCCTGGGGCTGGCGCAGTGCGCGGAGCAGCTGTCCCTGCCCGCTCTGCTGTCGGCCCTGGCCTCCCACCTGCGCACGGCGTCCCCCAAGAACGGCGGTTCCGGGACGTCCCAGCGCGGCCTGGTGGCAGAGCACGTGGCCACCCTGCAGCGGCTGGTCGGGGCGCTGCAGCGGCTACGCCTGGACGACCGGGAGTACGCCCTGCTCAGGGCCATGGTGCTTTCTGCCCAGGTGAGAAGTCGGACGGAACGAGTAGACCGCGTTTTCGACTCCCGGGGTGCATCTCTGACCTTGCGTGCTGTCGCCTGCTGCTGTCCTGGTGGCGGCGCAGTAGCGGGGGTACGTGTGGCAGGCACCTGTCCTGCTGCGTGTTGCTCTTCGGCCCAATGGCCCATGTAAGCTTCGGTAGGCCGTAGTTGGGACGCTGCGAAGACTCGGATACTTACATTTGCTCGTCCCATCTGTTAGAACTTCCACAACCAAGCGCCGGGACGGCAGCATCTGATCGCAGTGTGTCGGCTTCTGCAATGCAGTGTCAGCTTCTGCAATGCTGTGTCGGCTTCTGCATTTCGGAGCCACTTTCAATGCGCGGGTGGCTTGGGACACTAAACACCGCAGTCATAGACGTGTTCTAGGCACCACATTTCTGACGAATTAATGAGGAAGTGCAGGTTTGTCTAGGCTCGCCGACTAACATAACGATGTGCATCTAGAGATCGGTGCATGTACATGGCGCTGAGACTTCTAGCATGAACGAGCAAGCGCTAGTTTTTTCTCTTTGTACTGCAATTTCACTTTCCGTATAAACTACCGTATTTACTATTGTAAGTCGAATCAATCGTAGGTTGACCCTCCCGCGGCAATATTCACGTTCACGAGCTTCGATAAAACGCCGAGAGGGCGCACCCGGTTGGGCGTGCATTTGTTGTTCCCCCCCTGTGTTGTTCACGCACGGCTCCCACTTCTCGGTCCAAACCGAATTACGACACCCCCTCAATGCGTGTTACGAAAATGAAGAAAAACAAAAATCTTTAGGGTGCATTCTACGGCAAACATTTATTAATTGCTGAATTTTGAATCTTGTTCGCCGGTGCTGTTGTTCCTGTCGTCACTGCTGTGTTCCCGAAGCATGTCGGTCAAAGAAATCTTGTACACTTCACGAACAATATCCCGCATCTTCCACGCTTGCTCGGCGATCGCGGTGATCACGGGCTAGACCATTAATTTCTGCGATGTGCGTTGCAAGCTTGATTTCTGCAAAGCATCCAAATTTCGAGCGCCATGGAAACCTCCTCGTTCGCTGTTGTAGTTGAAGATTTTGTACCGTTGCGGACACCACTGGTGCACCACCCGCTTCGACACGTCGAACTCGCATTGAGCAGCACGGTTGTCGGTTGCTTTCAGCACGAAGAATGGCCATAGGCAAGCGCCGAATCCCCATACCACTTGGAACACGCGTGTCAACGCAAAGAAACGTGGCGTGGCACCCACCACCGCGGTCGCACGGCGTTGTATAAACCGTTCAAACAAGGAATGCGCGACCGTGCGACTCGAGAAACTTCGGGCGAATGAGGCTGTTCCAGCAGCCGTCCTCAGCGACCATTCCAGCAGCCGTTCCAGCAATTGTTCCAGCGACCACTCTAGTGCGGCGTGGCCAGGGTGGTTTTCACACCAACTGTTGCCACCTGGTACTCGGTACACTCGTTCCGTTCGCCACGGTGTATTGCATGCATTCAGTGCTGATATGCAGATTGCGATACCCCCTGGTGCAGATTAAATATAAAATTGTGAAACGAGCGCACAGAATGGCGCAGTGCTACAGGAACAGCCGGCTGAACCCGTATTGAACCAAGGTGTTCCCGATATCAAAGCTTTGGTTCCGATTATAAGTAGGCTGTATACTTTACGGTTTCAACCGAAAAAGACCAATAAACATCCGCCGGTTTCGAAAAGAAAAAATCTGTTAAAACCGAAAACACCGGGTTTCGGATATTTTCGTATAAGCGGCAGTTATTTTTCACTGAAAATGTCCGGTGTAAATGTTCCTCAGACTAGTTCATATTTTTTCTTTATAGTCGTCGTTTAGGTTTTCTAAGATCTCTTAGTAATCGAAATGTGTTTTTTCTGTCAGTGCTCATTATCATGCAGCATTATCGTGCTCATTATCATCAGTTTATGTCCGAAAAGTTTGTCCTCAATGTGCTCTTTCGTAAATTGCCCCATTGAAGGTTGCCCTCCTTGTCTGTGGAGCCTAGTTGGGGGGTTTGAAGTGTTTTTTATATTGTGTGGGTCGAAGCGCACCCGGAAGCTGCATTCGCCAGACTGGCCAGTACTGTTCCAAGCCTTTTTGGACATTTTGGAACTTTCCGCGTCTAGCGCAAATGTACAGAATGTGCTCTCGAAATTGCGCGCAGTCAATAGGAAAGAGCAGGGGGAATGACAGATTTCGAGCCTTGGATTGTATGCATGCATGCCGTATTTACTCGCACAATGAACGCACTCGCGTAATAAACGCACCCACCAAGCCGGCTCTCAAAATTTCGACTTTTTTCACTGCGCAGTAAACGCACCCCCAACTCGGACGTCAAAATTTTGACCCCCTCCCCCCACGCGCGCGAATTGAACACACTTTTTTATCCTGGTGCGGCGAGGTCGCGAATGCATGGGCGTGGGCAAACAAAACAACTTGCAAAAGGCGGCAAACAAAAAAACAAACAAAAACAAAAAAAAAACAAGCTTTTTTTTTTATTTTTCAACACAGCAGTTTAGTGCCAGGGTCGCGCGCCACGAGCAAGGAGATAAGAAAGAAAAGCGGAGAAACCCTCGCCTAAGTAAAGCGCGCAAAAAAAAAGAAAAAAACGGAAGCAAGAAAAAAAAACATAGAGAGGAGCATTCTTTTCTTTTTGCGCATCACAGTTTGGTTTTGGAGCCACGCGCCGCGCGCAGAGATAAGAAGTTACGTTGATTTTTTGGGATAAAAGGTCCGTTCATTTTGCGAGTAAATACGGACACAAAAATTTTACTTAGTGTAATGAACGCCCCCCCCCCCAACTTTGCATCGATTTTTCGGAAAAAAAGTGCGTTCATTCTGCGAGTAAATACGGTATTTGCGACTCCAGCGAACTATAGGGGCGCGCTGATCAGGCAAAATGGCGGACGAGAGGAGGTCGTTTTCGTCGTTCAACACGCGGACCACCATAAATGTCTTGCACTGCAGCGTAAAATCGGTGTTACATATGAAAGCAAAGCGATTTTTCGAAGGTAGAAACCTTTCTTCTAGTCAGTGCGTAGGAATGACACGGCGGAAGAATAAAAATAATTACTGGGAACGATGTTTGTTTCTATGCTGCCTATACGAGAACCAAGCAGCGATGAGCAGACGACAGAGTCGAAACGACCTCCTCTCTGAGCTTCTCGGCGCTGCGCCGCTACGCGGCGTCGATTTCGCTGGAGTCGCGAATACCTGCCCCGAGCCTTTGGACACTGTGGCAAGAGCACAAAACCGCCGACAAAGTTGCGTGGTGACAGCAGTCGCTTTCTCGCATCTTGCAGCACCAGGAACAGCATCTTGTCTGTCTACAACTTTTCATTGTTGGTTGCTTCACTGGGGGTGCCATTTTCATCCTCAAAGGAGCATGGGTCAGTCGGACAATCAAGCCGTCAGTCAACTTAAGTGAAGTGATGCGGTTTCAAAAGCCACTTTGACTGAGCGCTAGCATTGCACCAGCATGCCGTAGGCCTTAGCTCAAAATCAACGCAGATCGCATAAAACCGAGCCTTTCCGCTCCCACTTCATTCTGGGCAAAAGGCGCCTTATTCCATTCCCTTTTACAGCGGAGCTGTTAAGGGCCAGGTTCCCCAGGATCGTGTCCGTGTATGTCGACAGAAACCTACCTGAACAGCTACCGCCATCTATAAGCGATGGCGGCAAGCACACAATCAGTATGGTTCCCGCCGTCGCTCGTAGATGGCGCCAACCTTTCCAGGTATAATAGAAGAATGGATAGTCGGGCGCGTTGGTGGGAATTCATCCTAGGAAACAGCGCAAAAAACAGACGACGACGAAGAAGAAGCACACAGTGTATCGAGGACCGCTCCGCTGGTCTTGTGGAAAGGCTGAACGATTTTATTCCTTCCATCGCTGTCACCGTTCCGTCCAGAGGTCGCGGAAGTTGGGAATGATTCCAGAATCGTTCCAACTTTGAAGCGGTATCGCCACTACGCAGTAGAAATACACTCGATAGTAAAGATGTGTCAATACCGTAGCCAAGCCAAGTTGTTCTCGTACCGGTTGAGTGAGGAGCGCTACCGTGTTATGCAGACCGTCCGGGGTGGAGCGCAGCTGGTGCGGACGGCTGGAGCAGCTCCAGGAGCGGGCGTGCCAGGAGCTGAGAGCCCGGTCAGGCCCGGACTGGGAGCAGCGGCTGCCCCGGCTGCTGCTGCGGCTGTCGGCAGTGCGCTCCCTGCGGCCGGCCCTCACGGAGGAGCTCTTCTTTGCGGGCCTCATCGGCAGCGTGCGCATCGACAGCATCCTGCCCTACATCCTGCGCATGGAGCCCCACCAGATGGAGCTCCGGTGAGTGCTCCGGAGAGTTCGGATTTAACACAGGGAGCAACTCGAACCACGGAGAGGGGTGTGCAATTTAATGTGGATGACCGTCGTGCAGATTGGTTGCACGTGCGTGCGCATGTGTTGCCGCGTGGCTAGGAGAACAGCGAGTGGAAGGGGTAATCGAACGAAATTTGGCGGTTTTGCGTGGCAAACCAACAACGGGCATCATTTCGATCCTCCGGGGTTCTTTTGACGTGCGACTGAAATCTTCGTTACGAGGTGCCTTCTCGGCAATAGGCCTCGTCAGATTGCGAGCACCTCGGCCGAGATTCGAACCCACCACCTGGGGCCTGAGGCCTCAGAGCCACCGAGATGGCTGGCAGATATGCCTAGCAACGGTTGGAGACTCTTGCGGATGACCGGCGTTTTCACCCGCTCGTTGCGGCTTGTATCGCAAGTGTGGCCCATTAATCACGTCGTCCCGATCGAGCAGTTGGAAGCACTCAGAAACTTAGGCACACCATCCGGGTCGGAGTTGCGAGTGAGAGCAGATACGGCCGCGTCTCTGAGTCGGTGAAATTGCACATGCGAGTCTAAGTCTTCAGCGCACATAACTGTCACGCAGAAGCACTGGGTTTGAACCTCGCCTGCCTATCATTATTTTTGACCGGTTGTTGCCCTTTTTGGAAACTTCCACTTCGTTCTCAATAGTTACCGTGCCATAGCGGTGCGGCGCTATGGCAATTCCGGCTTTGTGCTTTGTGACTCGATAGCTCCATGCGCTCGGTAGGGTTGGGAAATTCGGTCGCAAACGTAGGTCGAAATTGTGGCCACCGCAACGGGTGAACATTTTTGGAGGGGGTGGATGCTCAACCTATAATTTGCAGAATCTCCAAGTTTGGGAAAAATTAATAGTGGGCACTTGTACGAAGCGGTCGCTTCTGGGGCATTTTACGGTAGGAGTCAAGTATGGACAGCGCTTCCGATTGTCCATCTTATAAACAGGTTTGTGGGGTTTTGTGAAAGAGTAGTAGACGCGAGTAAGGATTCTCGTCGATCGTGGAATGCTGTGATGGCTGGAGGGTGGCTTCAGTCGGTGACCTCAGGAACTCTCAGACTCGTTGGTTAAGTAAATATGTATATATTTACAGATTATGCACAACTTTTTACAAGACAAAAACACAGGAAAACGTCGCGCTGCTGATGCCGCTCGCGGCAACCCAACGCCAACGATAGCGCCTCGGCGCCAAGCCCCTTGCCGCGCACGGCAAGCTCTCTGTCCCGCGAGACAGAGTACGCGGAGCCCTCGGGACCGCGGGAGAAAGCAACTTGCTCCGCGCACGGGCTAGTTCAAACTCAACTTTTCCAAAAAGGCACGCCGACATTCCGAAGGGAGGCCGGACCTCCCTTTCTCTTCGGAGTCGCCAACGTGGCCTTGACAATGTCACTTCCCCAATTACCCCGGCGGCAAGGGCAACAACCTGCTCCCTGGGAACGAAAACTGTGTTGACTTCCCACGCAAGGAAATCTGCTTCCACTTTCGGGAGCTGGCCGCCGCTTGCCGCCAAAGGGGAAAACGCGAGACATCGGGCGCCTCCGAAGGACACTTCGGCTGACCGCGCCGCTAATTCCCCGAGCTCTTTCGGCTAAGCTTCGGCCATCCCTACAGACGCGTATGGCGATTTTTTCCACGGTGGTTTCTCCAAACCGACGTTCATCCGTTAGGTCCTCTGAGCGATCCAATGGGTTGACTGCTATTGTTGACAGCACGCCTCCGGCGCTTCAGTTTGTCCCTAAAGAACACTTGCCCATAGCGAGACGAAAAGGTTCCCGACCAGTAATCTAAGGACATTGGCATCTTTTTAGTGGCTCTGGACCTGAACGGTGGTTGCTCCCTGCAGGTGCATTGCAAGAGGCAGCCAGCTGAGGAGGAACTTCTGCTGGGCGCGTTCCAGTCGGCCACAGGTGCCTTTGCGAGCTTTAATCTGGGGGAGGGCTGTCGTCGCCCCCCACCACCCTGAGAGCACTACATTATTTTTTCTTTTAAATAAAAGGAAACAGTCGCTTGTCATTGTCTTTCTCAGTCGGTCTCAGGCCCGTTCACACAGACACCAGAGCGCCAACTACCGTATTTACTCGCACAATGAACGCACTCGCGTAATGAACGCACCCCCCAAGTCGGCTCTCAAAATTTCGACTTTTTTTTTCCCTCGCGTAATAAACGCACCCCCAACTCGGACGTCAAAATTTTGACCCCCTCCCCCCACGCGCGCGAAATGAATGCACTTTTCTATCCTGGTGCAGTGAGGTCGTGAATGCATGGGCAGCGTGGACGAACAAAACATCTTGCAAAAGGCGTTAAAATATAAAAAAAAATCCAGCGGAAGCAAGAAAAAAAACATGGAGAGGAGCTTTTTTTTTTTTCTTGCACAGCGCAGTCTGGACTTTGGGTCGCGCGCCTCGCGGAAGGAGATAAGAAAAAGAAGCGGAGAAGTCCTCTCCTAAGCGAAGCAAAACAGCTTGCGAAAAAGGAAGCAAAAAAGCAAAAAAAAAAAACACGGAACCAAAAGAAAAGAGAAAACAAAACATAAAAAGGAGCTTTCTTTTTCCTTCCTTTTGCACAGCGCAGTTTAGTTTCCGGGTTGCGCGTCGCTCGCCGCGCGCAAGGAGGTAAGAAAGAAAAGCCCCCGGCTAAGCAAAGCAAAACAAAACAGCTTGCGAAAGGCGGCAAAAAAAAAGTCCACGGAACCAAGAGAAAAAAGAAACATAAAAAGAAGCTTTTTTTCTTTCTTTTTTTTTACACAGCGTAGTTTGGTTTTGAGGTCGCGCGCAAGGAAATAAGAAAGAAAAGCGGAGCGGAAAGAAAGAAATGCGCAAGAAAGAAAACATGGAGAGGAGCTTTTTCTTTGCAGCATCGTAGCTTGGTTTTCGAGTCGCGCGCCGCGCGCAAAGGGATAAGAAGTTACGTCGATGTTTCGGGATAAAAGGGCCGTTCATTATGCGAGTAAATACGGACGCAAAAATCTTACCCCGCGTAATGAACGCACCCCCAACTTTGCATCGATTTTTCGGGGAAAAAAGTGCGTTCATTATGCGAGTAAATACGGTAGTCGCCATAGACGAAGCACTCACTTTGCGCTCTGTCAGTGCTGCGTCGGCACTCCGATCCAGGTGATCTCACCTTTTCTTGCCTGTGCACACGACGCAGCATGAACTCTGTGCTGAGTCGGTGATGAAAGCAGTTCTGATGCAGTGCCGAGTGTTCTCCCGAAAACAATGTGCCAAGTAGAGGGCCTAAGGTGGATCCAGAATTATACCTGGTGTTTGGAAGAAAAGGTTAGTGTTTTTTACTGCAAAATAAACCGTGTATCACTGAATGCTCAGGCTCTGCCTTAATGCAGTGCTAGGGATCCAGATTAGATACCAGAGTTTTACAGCTTGCCATTATCCAATTCAAAGGTGGTTGTCTAACTTTCAACGACGAAATGGGGGCTCGTTCTAGTAGCAGGTGCCATTTGTCTCCACGTACTGGCAGGCTTTGTGGGCCGCCGTTTTCTCCTTGAAAACTTGTGGGTATTGCTCTGCAACTTTTTAATCGGATGATAGTTCTAAAGCCGGTGTCTGGTCTGGACTACGAGCGCTAGGTTTTTGGCGGAGACCGAGCATTCGCCGATGCATAGTTTATTTTTGTAATAAAAAAACAACAGTTCTAACATTTTTTTAGACTCGACGCAGCTCTACATTGCAACGACGGTGGGACGGAACAGAGTGGTCTGTGTCTAGTGCCCAGCGGAACTCGCCTGATCGCTTGAGACCGAGGACCGAGAAATGGGAAAAGCAATTTTGAGCTATAACCGTGTCTCCTTTGATCTCACAGAGCAGCTTGCATTAGTTTCCAAGGAATCTTTGGATGTCGCCTGGTTCTGTCCCTAGATATGCGATTCAGTTTTTGATGGTGCCGAGTTTCTACGGGGATTGTATAAAATCGCCGAGTGTGGTAACCTTTGATCGGGAATTAGTGAAAACTTATGAAGGATTGGTGCGATGAAGCTGTATCAAGCGTGGACAATAGAGACTTTTCTTGCAATATATTTTCTGACCGTGGCCCGACGATTACAAGGCAGGTGTGTGGCCTTGTTTGCTTTCCTGCGGCGTCTTCTGCAGTGACCCTGCCAGTTATATTTGTTTTTAATGGTAGGGGCAATCTATCGTGTGGTCTGAAAATATTCCAAGTCTGATATGTTTATTTTACTGTAGCAACATTCAATTGATTACTGACCCTTTGCAGGACATCCCAGGGGGGTGAGGATAGCAATAAAAACATTATTCAACAATATGACGAGTATCTAATGTTCTACCTAAGGTGTCTTTACGTCATGAATTTATTAGATGAAAATTTGAAAGGTCAACGTTGCCAAACAAGGTTTGTTGTGAGAATTTATTTTAGCAATTGACTCATAACTTTCAGGGGTTGGACGAGACTAAAACACTGGTGGCTGGAGCAGAATAGATTTTTGGCCAATGTGTACACTATCTGGTGATAAATTTTTATTTAGGAAAGACGGTGTAACTTTGCAATAGATGAGCATAACTGTGGTTGTACGTCAAATGGTTCAATTCACACAACATAATGGAAGACCTGTCACAGTTCAAGATAGGGCAAACTATTGGTGCGCACCTCGCCGATGCATTCATATTCTTTGGGGTGTATGGACAGCCACAGTATCAAAGATTATGTCTGCATAGCATACTAGTACAAGGAGGGACGAACCTACGGAATAGACCAATGTCCGAAATCCTAGCCCCGCGATAAAAATGGGAAATAATATTCTCTTGTGAAGAGTGGCTGCGCGTAAAACAAAATCTTTGCATTTTAAAGCACTCTTGGCATTGGTTTGTTCTTGGAGCTTCGTGACTGCATTTCTGATGTTTTAGAGCACAGCTCTTAGGCGCCCGTTTCCGGCTTCAGCGGCGTCGCCGTCGGTGTAACCGTGCGGTGCATGATGGGCAAATTCCCCCGGGGTCATGTGACCCCCCCCCCCCGAGGTCACGTGACCCCGGGAAGGTAGGGGAGGAGCAGGAGGGAGGAGGAGGATGAGGAGCAGCAGGCAGGATCACGAGGTGAAGAGGAGGAAGGAAGGGTATACCCTCCCCTCAGTACCCTTCCCCCTCCTCCCTAGAGCTGCGCTCTAATTCGGCGTTAGAGGGAGTTGTAAACGCTTTCATTTTTTGCACTACGATATGTGCCAAGGTTTCTAAAAAAACGAAGCCTTGCAAGAAAGCGCAGCCCCCTGTGTCAAGGCGTCAACATAAACATGGCGGTGCCCACAAAATGGAGCAGACACTGGTCTATAGGAGCAAGTGCTGTGGCATGAGGAAGCTGTCTGAAAGGGACGTCCAAATACTGAAAAAGATTGTACCCAGAAAACACAAAACCACAGCTGTTGGGGTGCACGAATGTGAACAGCACCTCGACCTACCCATTTCCACCAAAACTGTTTCAAGCTGCACGGGGGGGAATAATCGCAACCTGGCTGCTATTGCCAAACCAGGGCTGGGCAGTATTGCATTGACATCTTGAAGATGAACTTTGGAGTATCTGTATCTGCATCGAGACACATTTGAACAATGTTTTTGCATCTCGGTAAGTGAAATACATTTACCATGTATAATACTCTGCCGTGCTTAGGTATCTCGTTAAATTTGCTGTAGACAGTTATCTCTGGCTTTTATAATAGACTGTAAACCACCTTTTTAGTAAACCTGCCGTGTAACCCTGTCTGGGTAGCCTAAATATAAAAACATGCAACAAAAAAAGTGGTTTGAGGATAAGTTTCTCTTGCAAAGCCCTGCGCTCTCCACAATAGCATATCAAATGCTGGAAACAAGATGGGTGGAGTGGAGGAAACCACAATCATGGACAATAGGGAACTTGTAAGCACTTCTTTTCCTCTTAAGCTGCAACAGGTTCCGTGCAGACTAAAGTGCTTCGTGCAGACTCGCAGACAGATTTGGCCCTGTTCAGCCCCACCCTGGGCGACGATTGAGTAGGTACTTAGACGACCGTTTGAGACCAACCCTCGGGGCAAAACGGGGTTCATTACGGGCGGACGGCTTTTGTCGAGCATGGCCGGCAATCATTGCCCTCCAGGACCTATGCGGGTCACTGGGGACGATAAAATTTTAGGGGCGAGCCCTTAGGGCATCCGTCACGGCGTCCGTGCTCGCATCGATTGCCATCCCATCTGTCTGTCGTGGATGAGACGTTGCATGTAGCCGCTCAACGTCTTTACAGGAGAGGCGCTGCGGTCAAATGCGTATATAATCAGCGTTAAACTTTGCATGCATTGGCTCAACGTTTATAGACGAGAAGGCGCTGCGGTCAAATGCTCAAATGTGTACATAACCATGTTCCATACCACACATCCTCTTTCTGACATGGACCGTTGACTTAAAGCGGTGGAGATGCATTCCCACGGCTTCTAGCGGATCCAAGCTGATCCGCTAGAACCACTGGCTCTGCATTTCACCGACCATAAAGCAGTAATAATGAAGTCGAAACGCAACCCGGAACTCAGCATTTCCTATGAGCAATAAAAAAAGATCAGCACCATCAGCACTACCTATGAACAATAAAATCAGTATCATCAGCACCACCAGAGCTTTGCCCCAATCAACATCATTCACCTCGTGGAGATGCGGCCTCTTTTTATTTTAGCAGCATCGGTGCTGTAGTTGCGAGTGGACGATGAGTTTGAGGTAAGGGAAGGTGTATAAACTAACACGAAGAGAGGAACACAAGCCCTGCCGATGGCATTTGCCACGAACTGCACCCTTCCCACCTTTCACCACTTTGGGAAATGAATTTACCTATGTCTAGGTAGTATGTACCTGTATTCTGGAATACCTTTTATTTTGCCATTTTTGCATAAGTGTCTCCAGGATCTCAGTATCTGTATTTATGCCTTGTACCTCAGTATTTAAAAGAACCTTTCAATCGACAACTACCTGTTAGGAATTATTAAAGTGGGACAAAAAGACTCGCCATCTGAAATCTGAAGACCCAACGTTTTCAAGGCCAGCTTGGCCCCTTGATCGCTGGTTACAGTGGACCGAGATTTGCCGCCTCCTGGACCTCTGTTTAACCGGTACTTACATTTCTTTTTGCTGGTCATTTTTAGAAACGGATGAGTGGCACGGCCATAGAGGCAGCAGTCTCGGTCACTGTAGCCAACCTCGGCAATAGAAGCAATCCAGCAGAAAACCTTAAACACATTCTACCCGAGACTTGCTTTGTTCTTGCGGTGTGTGGATGATTGCTGGTTGCATGGTAAAAAATACCTGAACTCGAGTCGGATGGCTGTTTGCCATTTCTGGACGTCTGCACTGTGGTCTAATCGATTGACTTGTGATGTACACAGAAAACCGACACGTCGGACAACCTGAACTTCACATTAAACCATCTTACAACAAACAAGTCCTCCCTGCCATCTGCACTCTTCAAGCCTGGGTGGATTTAGAGGAGAAGGTCCCCCCCCCCCCGCAACCTTTTTCCTATTGGCTATTGGTAACCTGTTGGTAGCTGGCCATTGGTGGCCCGGTTTTTTATGCTTCTCTATGGGAATCAAGCTTGTTTTTCAAGTTGTTATCTGGGCATGCTGCATGAAGTGAAACTTAGCACTGGTGCTAAACATATTGCTTAGACACAGCTTCATCATAGACCCAAGTTTCGTGCCTCAACGGCAGCAGAGAGATATCTGGCGTGCTGTTCAAGCCAGCATCTGTCGAGGTCAGCAGATGCGCTGAGCAGAAAGCTCGTACGCCCAAGTGCCACGACCATTTCTTTTCTCTCCATTAAGCCGTCTGGCTGGTGGGGACGCTGTCAGCATAGGCTACTCGGGCGTACACCAGTAGAACTTTAACTGGTCGATTGCGTCGCAGCACGTTCACCGCCTAAAGAGTATCTTACACCGTGGTCATAGAGTAGTTTTGTAGCGTTAGCTACACTGGCTGAGGTTGAGCAGTTTCGCAAGGCTCTCATAATGAGCCGTGGTCATTATGAAAGCCACGCGCCACGCGCGAGCCACACGCGGCGACAGTGGCTCCTTTGCCGCCGCCTCGCGCTTTGCATAATGAGCATGGCTCGCATAATGAGCACGGCTCATTATGAGAGCTACGAGAAGCCGCTGCCGCGACCGCCTCGCCGGTCTGCGCATTCCAGAGGGTGACATCATAGCCGCGGCAGACGCACTGGCGCCGCTGCGTGCCCAGCTGTGCGCCTCCGTTGCGCAGTAGCCAAGTCTGACGCTGCACCGGAGCCGCTTGATAGCGACTCTCATTTTGTGCGCATAAGCTCACGCTACGTATATCCTGGCATAGCCGAGCCTAAGCCACCGCAATTTTTTTCTTCTGCCACTAGGATAGCGCTCCCATAAGGTAAAATACCGTCTGCATATACTAAGAAAGTTTGGCAAGCTCTGTATTTCAACAAATAGGCCCCTTGACAGTGATACGGCATGCATCTTATATCTGTGCTCTACGTTGTGCTCCCCTCCTGGGAGCGCATATGCATGCACATTTCCTGCTTTTTTTCTCTGGTGAATGGTGGGGCAATGACTTGGTGCCAGTTTCAGGGCTGCCATGGCGCCTAAAATGCCTCGGAGGACATCACTGCTCCAAAAACGCCTCCAGACGTGCCAACCACACTTATGTGGCATTGCTTCTGCTTGGCTCAGTATGTGCTTCCGTTGCACTAAACTCCCAAACGCCACCTACATGAGGCCCACACAAAGCATGCAATTCTTGCACGGAACTGCGAGATTCCACGAGCACTTCTACCACTGAAGAGCCAGTTTCCTACAACGGCCCATGGCAGAAACTCTACTCGGTACACCACTAACTATATCTGAACCGCTGCACTTCTTTAATTGAGGGAGCATTCTGCTGGCATCTTGTCAATATTTATTTTGTATGGTCACCTGGTGTTGAGAGCGAATCGCCCTCATGTGACATCTACCGCAGGAGGACAATCTTGTCTACTGGCAGCATTTTCTCTATTCTAAAGCAGACCCAACCGTCGCACCAATAACGGCTAGGTTGATAACTAAACCCATGGCAAGCGACATGGGACTATTTATGTTTCTGACGCAGTGCTCGGCTGACATAGCCAAATGCCGTGCCAGAGTTTGACTGGGCCCTACGCTCAAACGAGAAAGACAACATAAATAACCTGGCATACAGGCCCTGTGTTTCTTAAACACCGAGCTCTGTTGAAAACGAGCTGGACAGGGTGCCCCCTATAGTTCCGATCTCCTCGCCGATCGCTCGAAGCCGAACATGGATGTGCTTTTATTAATGCGAAAGCATTAACTGTCTCATGGAGTGAGCTGACGTCATCAGTATGAAGCGCGAAAACGGCACCTAGTTTCCTTCAATTCCATTGGCTGGCGCGCGTCGGCGGGCTCCATTGGCCGCTGTGCTCGTCAGTTTCCACGACCGCTCACCCCATGGTGCTGCGTGTCTATCAGCGCGCCATTAACACGGAGCGTCCAAGGTCACTGTGCCCAGGGGAGCACACGCGCTGACCGGCGGCGAAAAGTACGCAGCAGACGAAAAAGGGAGCGGACGGGCGGCTTGCATGCTTTCGCATTCACAACTCGTAAGGAATGCTTAGGTGTACCTCGATCTTCTCGACAGCAGAGCTGTAATTGCTTCGTGCACGTAGAATCTTAGGTTGAGGAGTTGTGCGACTAGTAAAGGATACTTCACGGGCTCCGAGACACTTGACAATGTATTTATGCTCGCCAAGGTTTTTTTTTTTTTTCTGTACACGACATACGGGAGCTTAACTACCCAGAACACAATTTGCGGCTCCGAAATTTGGTTTCTCTCTGCCCGAGAACCGCCTATCGAGAACTGGCCGGATTGAGTCGCGCTCACTCTTTCTCCGTGGTCACGTGCCGTTTTCTAAGGTTTAGACACAACCACCAAATTTAATCAAAGTCGCGGGTCATTGAAGGCACACACTTAAAATTAAAAACAGAAAAAAATGAGATACCCATTTTTGTGGCTTCTAAAAAACTGCAATTATGTTGATCGAGAAAACAAAAAAAGTTGCACAGAGAACCGCGAGCACTCTGCGCATTCTCTGTGTAATTCTCAACATGGCGTCGTAAGCTGGACGGCTGAACGAAGTGTTAAATCTTTTAGCCTTAATTGAAATGCCAGCAATTAAGATAACAAATGCAATTGACTGTTTACCTCCTGGTAGCTTACTGCTGGGAGAGGAATTTATCTGCACAACTCCAATCTATGAATGCCACCTAGCAGAATTGATTTTATTATACAAAATCCGGGCCAAAACTGGCTATTTTTCGAAAACGCCGTTTTATAAAATGGCATTTGCTGATCGAGTCTGACCTTTGTAGAATTTCGGAGCCCACCACAGGGGGTTGTTAATAACATTTATTGTACGCGATCATCACAGAAGTTTTGGCATAGGTATATTCTGGGTGCCCAAATCAAAGTATTTCTACGGTAAATATTTCTTCATAGAGCTTAAGTAATCAGCCCCTTTTAATGCATTTAATAAAGGGAATAGCCTACACACCTAAGGCAGAGGAAACTCGTAAGCGATGGAAAGAAATTGTCGGGGTTATGCTTTACTTCTTTCCTGCATCTCCATGATCTCGAGTAGTGTATTCAGCGTCAGCTATTTTGTGCTGCCCTGTCGAGACTAGCATAACCCCAAGGCGCACCAACGCTGCCAAACCCATTTGCATGAGAGCACGTGGATATGAAACGCAAACGGAAACACATGTCCCTGCAATGGTGTGGGGCTGCGGCATTGCTAAAGCTACTCTAGCCTCGACAACACAGCACAAAATAGTTGACGCCGAGTGTAGTCAATGCAGACGGTCGACCTGGCTTGACGTTCGTATAAAATGGTCCACAATGAACTGCCGTCGAACGAAAATTGGTTAATCTATAACATTGGCTATATAGTTATCATGTCCTTTGATAAAGCAGCTCTAGAATATTGAGCCCAGCGTTGGCAACAGCAGGTTCTTAGTTGGCAACATTCGGCTGACTCTACGTCAGTTGTGCCGCTCAAAAGTCGAGCGGAATGTCGATGACATGTAGTTCGTCTTGAACGGCAACTGCCTCAGACTCGTTGCCCCCGACATCGACGTCGACGAAGAGGGGCGTCGTGCCCAGAATGCGTTCTTTTTGCGCCGAGCCGGGTGCCACAATGCCATAGACGACGAATAGGAGCACCAAGGATAGCACGACCATTGCACAGATGATGCCAGCCCTGGTGTATCTTCCCTTCTTGGAGACGTCTGCACCAAGCTCGGTCTCGGCTAGCAAGTCGTCTTCCTGTTTAGGATGAGAAGCAGGACAGAGCCACTAAGCAAGCATAAGAGTAGCGGCACTCCATTCTCCCGGTTTCTTGTGGGCACCGCCATTTTGATGCTCAGTGCAGAACGGGTGCAATTGGCGATTGTTACGATTAAAAAATGCGACTTCCCGAGCTTTAGATACAGTGTTGGGAAGTGCCGGCAATGTCATTTTGCTCTACCACGGAGTGTTTTCACGTTTCAGGAGGACAAAATACCACCTCCAGCAATTTCAGATAAAGTTTCAGATAACTGGCAACAATGATTTCAGGCACCAAGATGGCCGAAGGGTTATCACTTTGAAGCGAAGGCCGATTTAGTGGCCCTAGAGCAGACAGCACTGTGGCTCGACTTCCGTAAAGGATGCGGACAAGTGCACGAGTGGGAGAGGGTGCGAGCTTGTCCTAGAGATAAAACGTTTAGATTCCCTACGTTGAGAGTTTGTGTTGGGAATCAATTGCCTAAATATATCGTGGAAGAAAACAAGCCATACCGACTAGTGGGAGACATTCCGATTTTCAACGATACACATACGTCCGAGCTGTTTATGCATGTCTTACCCATTGTATATCATATCATGGGTCATTTTCATCTTATGTGGTCTCTAGAGGAGAAATAATGAACCGTATTGATCTAATGGAACAACAGTCAAAAAGCCCGAAAGGCAAAATCTTTGGCAGTGCAAGGACTGGGCGCTTGAAGCGTCTTTCGTGCACTTTTAAACTTGAGGGGAGTTTGAGGGTAGTGGGCGATTGATTTCTTTCAACGATTATAGAAGTCTTTCGAAAGTAGGGGATGGGTGGTTATTGCAACAGGGGCGCATGCTCGGTATCTTAAAGGGCCCTGCAATCATATTTAAGCGTCTACCTTTTTCGCGGTTTCCACGTCTCTTGGGGTTCGGGCAAGCCAGCGGAGCACGGAGAGAGTAACTAAATATCAGTGCGTCATATTTTAACCGGACGACGCGGAAACCTCCTCCACCGACGAAGGCGACCCGCGGTACCGAAAGCGCGCAAAATGTGACGTCTTTGGTCCTGGGCTTACTACGGGTCAAAGCCACTAAAAGCTTCTTTTAGTCGAAATACAAAATATAAGTGGCGCGGACCGTTTCAATTATTTATAAAAGTAGTTTTGTTCAGTATTTTAGATCAGAAAAGAAACAAATGCAGTTTATAAAGTATAGAAACAAGAAATGACCGATCGACATACCCGCCACCAAGCGGTGGAAAAGGCGGCGCATACTAGAAAGGAGTAGTGGGATCAGGCGCCGACACGGAAAGGTCCCGGATGTACGCGGCGGCGCTGCGGTCGTATGGATGGAAGGATCCGACCGGCTCCGAGCGTTCCGAAGGCCTTCGGCGAGAAGCTTTGCCTTGCGGTTCGGCCGTTCTTGCGGTACGGCAGTGCGAAGTGGCTCCCATTGTGAACTGATCTTTACCCGTGTTTGCTGTCGTTTGTGGACAATGAAGTGTCATGCCGAATTAGTGTTTAATCGCGCAGCAAATGCAATGAGAGCCGCTCTGGCTGCCCTGCTGCATCCAGCCTATCTAGGTGGGCTTGGTGGCAGCGTCAGGATGCAGGCCATTTTCAAGCCACTTCTTTTCGCCACGCGGCTACTCTTTGGGGGTGCCTGTTTTTTCGGACAAACAACTAGCCCGTCATCAGCTTCGCCCGGTTTTCAAGCGCATCAAGTACAAGTTTCACCCGCCATCGACGACAGCGCTTTTTGGCCTTGCTTCGGCGAGGTGACAGTTTCGGCGCCTATCTTCGCTGATTTGCTCCGCTCATCGACAGTGGCAGAACCACCATCGTCATCGAACGTTCCGCTGACCTTAAAAGCGGGAGCATCTTCCGTCTCGCTCTGTGGGCTTGGTGGCAGCGTCAGGATGCAGGCCATTTACAAGCCACTTCTTTTCGCCACGCAGGTGCGTAACTCTTGCTGTCTTTTTTCGAAAAAAACTAGCAATGTTTGCCTGATGCAGCTACCGAGCCCACTATGCTGTTTGAACCTTTTTTGTGAGTGTATTGATGTGGTAGGCTCTCTCCTGTTATTATCCGGCGATGTCGAGGTAAACCCCGGGCCCGGACCTGACACTGATGTCGCAAATACTCGCAGTAAACAGTCGAAACATATGGCTCTTACTAGTACGCAATCACAGGCCTCACCGGACGTCATCGCACTTTTAACAAAACTAAGCGAAGGGCAGGACTCACTTTTACGTGAAATGCAGGACATAAAAAAGAAAGTATCGTCTACTGAGCAAACTCTTTCTATCCTTTCCGAACGAATAAGTGGTCTAGAAAAGGAATGTTCTTCCTTCTCTTCAATTTCAACTGAGGTCCAGACCATACAGTCTAACATGTTTTCAATGACTAACACAATTGCCTGCCTGGAAGCCCGTATTGACGACGCGGAAAACAGGTCTCGCCGTAATAATTTAATCTTTTACGGCTTGCGGGACGTCGCTGGTGAATCTTGGCACGATTCTGAGAAGCTAATAATTGATACATGTTCAACTCATCTTGCAATTGACCTGGAGCCACCGAGTATCGAGCGCGCCCACCGGATTGGCCGTTTTTCTCCCGAAAAAAACAGACCGATAATTATGAAGTTTGCGTCAAGTAAATCCAAAGAATTGGTATTTTCTAAAGCGCGGCTTTTCAAGGGAACGCAGATAAGTGTAGGAGAGGATTTTTCGCCAGCCGTTCGCACAGCCCGTAATCACCTTCTTGCTTTTGCACGCTCAAAATCATGCGCGTTTAGTTTGCGCTTTAATAAACTTTTTATTCAAGATAAGCGGTATTTTTATGATAGTTCTGTTGACGAGGTAAAAGAATGTTCCCCATAACTAGTCCCCCGACCACCCATTGACTTGATGGCAAAAAGTGTATCGCCAAAAAGCGAGAAAACATCGTTTTTGTTCACTAATATTCGAAGTGTCATTCCGAAACGTGACGAGATTTCTGCACTCATATCCACAACTAACTGCGACTTTGTCATCTTAACCGAGACATGGTTATCATCAGCTGTCGATGATAGCGAAGTATTTCCTTTTATGAATAACTTTACTTTATTTCGCGCCGACAGAAGAGATAGGCGAGGTGGCGGTGTCCTAATCGCTGCCAAAGATAATTTAAAATGTTCTCTGATTAACGAGGCCTCTTCGCTTGAAATGTTGTGGATTTGTTGCCGCGTTTTCTCGTCCCCTGTTTTGATTGGAGTATGTTATCGCCCACCGGGAAATGACCCATCATTTGTACCCATCCTTAACGACCACATTGTTTTGTTGAAGCGTAAATATCGTAATGCCAAAATGTTTTTATTTGGCGATTTCAACTTTCCTGGTATTAATTGGTCTACTGGATTACACACTAATGCAGTCGAGCGTGATTTTTATGATATGTGTCTTAACTTAACCCTTTCTCAAGTAATAAAAGATGCAACGCGTGTGTCCTCCCAATCATCCAATATACTAGACTTAATACTTACAACTGCTCCTGAAACGTTGGATAGTTTATTCCACCTTCCCGGTATTAGCGATCATCAAGTAATACTGGCTAACATCAAGCTCTCATTTAAAAAGAGTCCTACTCAGCAAAAACTAATAACACTTTATGACAAGGGAAATTATGAAGCTATTAACACTGAACTACAAAATTTTTACGATGCCTACGAGGTCGGTTTTCCAACGCGGGATGTTAATGATAATTGGCTTTTATTTAAGGATGCTATGCGGGATCTCATTAATTTATATATACCAACGCGTCTAATTAAGTCTAATCCGCAGGCACCATGGTTTAACTCGTCACTAAAGCGTCTTAATAATAAAAAGAAAAGGTTATTTAGGTCGGCAAGTAAATATAACACCCCCGCTGCATGGAATAAATACAACTCTGCCGATGAAGCATACAGGTCTGCTTTAGAATCCACCAAACGATCATTTTATTACCAACGTCTGCCTAATATGCTAATAAACAACCCTAAACAGTTTTGGAAAATTATCAATCCATCTCCAACGACATTAATTTCTTTAATTGACAAGGAGGGAATAAGCATCGATGTTGAAAACTGTGCTAATATTCTTAATGAAGTGTTCAATTTGGTTTTTACAAAAGAAATTGTTGGTAATCATCCTGTAACTTCTGCCTATAACTTTCCACTTATGTCAGCCATCGAGTTCGATGAAGAAGGCATCTACCATATAATCAAGAATCTGAAATTATCATCTTCAGCTGGTGTCGATGAGCTTAATTCAAAAGTTCTTAAAAACACAAATACTCTTACTAGTAAAATATTAACCCTCATTTTCACCCAATCACTAACTACTGGCTGTATCCCTGACGATTGGAAAGTGGGGAAGATCGTTCCTATCTCAAAAAAAGGCAACAAGTTCTCTCCTTTGAATTATAGGCCCATCTCGTTAACATGCATACCCTGTAAAATCATGGAACATGTAATCTTCTCAAAGCTGGTATCTTTTCTTGAAATGAATAAGTTCTTTTATCCTTATCAACATGGTTTCCGCAAAGGGTTTTCATGCGAGTCGCAACTTTCCGCTTTCATTCATAATCTACATTGTAATCTTGACAATAACATACAAACTGACGCAGTTTTTCTGGATTTTTCCAAGGCCTTCGATAGGGTCCCCCATAACCGACTGATGCTTAAACTTTCCCAGCTTAACTTAGATGCTAACGTCATTTCTTGGATTAACTGTTTCCTTACCGGTAGAACCCAGTTTGTACTCGCTAACAACCACTCTTCTTATCCTTCTCCCGTTACGTCTGGAGTACCTCAGGGGTCTGTTTTAGGTCCTCTTTTGTTTTTAATATATATTAATGACCTTCCAATATCAGTAGTTTCTAACATTCGTCTTTTTGCCGATGATTGCGTAATATATCGTAGCATTATTTCTCCCGCCGATAATATTATCTTGCAGAACGACCTAATAACCATCGAAAAGTGGTGCACAGACTGGCAAATGTCACTCAACGCTGATAAATGCATGCTCCTTTCCTTCCACCGCCGCACTAACCCAATGTCATTTGTGTATCGCTTAAATAGTTTCGCCCTAACATCCTGCACATCGTATAAGTACCTTGGTGTATATCTCACTCCAAACCTCTCATGGGCAACTCACATTGAGCATCTAATTAAATCTACTAACCGCTCTTTGGGTTTCCTCAAGCGTAACTTAAAGTCAGCCCCACATCACCTCAAACTTCTCGCCTTTAAAACACTTGTTCGCCCTAAACTAGAATTTGCTTCATCTGTGTGGGACCCTCATCAGTCATATCTCTCTTCCGACGTCGAGGCAATTCAAAATCGCGCAGTCAGGTTCATTCATTCAAATTATTCATATAACACTAGTGTCACAGCGTTGAAGAAACAAGTTAACTTACAAGATCTCAGCATACGCCGCAAAATAACCCGTCTTCTGCTATTTCATAAACTATTTAATGACGCTACTAAGTGTGAGTCATACATTCAAGTAGCTGTTGAACGCCATCTCCGCAATTACCATCCTCACCAAGTCATACCTGCAAAATTTAAAACAACTACTTTCATGAATTCATTTTTTGTCAAAACTGCTAACGACTGGAACGATCTTCCCCGTGAAATCACTTCACTTGCTGACCCATTGAAATTTAAAACAGCTCTCCTCTCATTTTTCTAACTTGTGCATATGTTTACGTTGTCCATACAGCCAGTATTGCTATCATCAGTATACCAGTATAACTAAACACCAGTATCATATTTAGAATTTTTCTAGCATTTATCTAGCATTTTTTTTAACCTTTCATTATTTTTTGTGTGCGTTTACTGTTTAATTTTTATTTGTATTGTATAATTTGCAAGTCCTTTTTGAGTGTCTATTTGTTACACTGTTTATTTTGTATTATCTACTTGCATTTGTTTATTATATATTACACGACCACCATGCCCACCCCTTATGTATTACCCGCAAGGGGTCCTTAGGTATGGAGAGCCGGCCAATAAATAAATAAATAAACATGCTTCGGTGGCGCCCTCTCGCGCCGTCGACACGGAGTGCGGCAGCCGTGAGCGCTTGCGATGGAGCCCACTACCCCTCCTCTAGTTCACGGCCACTCGAGGAGCCAAGGACGTCATGAAGGAGGTTATTTTTGCTTGTTTTTTGTAATTTTAATTTGCCTATGTCTTTTTAAAATAAAGCGAACTTCGAGAAAAGAAAAAGTTCCACTAAGTTACTACGTTCAGTGCGCCCAGGTCCGGTGCAATTAAAACCAGTAAAAAGTCCTTGCAGGGCCCCTTTAAGGTATATAGCGAGTACATCTATTGCCATGGTCAGTGACGGGTTAGGGACCCCGGAGAGGCTCCACCTCCAACACCTCCAACGTACAAACCAAGTGTTATCGAAGACAGAAAGCTCACGTTTGAGGCAGCTCATCTCCCAGGTTCTGAACCTGTCACCGACTACAGCTATAATTTTTGTTTACGCGTACGCATAATATATCGCAATCCCTCTTACTTTCTCGCTTTTCCTCCTTGTGTAATGCGTCGCTAAATGCCTTCGACGCAAAATAAGCGAAAAGAAATGAAACTACCTCCGCTTCTGTTGGACTCTCCTCCTGCGTTTCCATGTCGACTTCGTGCTCTTCGACGGCGGGGCTGATTGCAACGACCTCGTCCTTTGGGTCAGGCAAGTGCGTGCCTGGACTTCCGTTTGGACTTGTATCCAGTTGCTCCATCCAGCTGCCTGCGTTCTGGGAAAGCGTCCGGTCAAACGCCGTACCGCTTACCGTAAAACGCCGAGCAAGCGCACCCCATAAAATAGACTGTTCCGTAAATGTGCGGCACCTGCCGTTGTCTTTTCCACGCACTACGGCAAACCGATCTATGGCGTGCAAAGGAGTGCTCGTAAATAGGAAGGAGCGGTTCATGTTTTAGCATTTTGCGATTCTAGAATGCAAAGAACGATAACAAAATGGGGTACGTATCGGCTTTGCGATCCGTTCGCTCCATTTCCTTTGTGTTTCGAACTCGCAGTGGTGACAAAGAAGAAATTCAGCCACTTCGCGGACGTACGGCGTACAAGCCGGCCCGAGCACACGTTGGAACGACCCCAACAATCCCCACGCCGTGCGGTGCAATGGGGGATCAACGAAAGGCCTCAAAGGTTTTCTGGAAACGTCTATTGGGAGATAACCTCGAAAACCTGGGGGACGAGTGCTTGTTGGGTTCAAGAGCAAACATGCAGAAGGGGGCATTGATGATGTGGGCTTCACAACTTTGCACTGGGGTGCTTCAAGCAGCGGCTGACAAGGTTTCGCTAGGTGGGCTTAGAAGTTTGGGGGACAGTGCTCGATATATCCTTCAATTAGTTTTTAAACATTTTAAAAGTAGCGGGGGACACTGGCTGTGACCTGTGCACGCTCAGTGTTTTACGGTATGCTTCGATGCCACGATGCACTTTGCTCTTGGCCAGTCCGCGGAAGTGATTGCCTTATGTTCAGCCGGAACGATGCCAATAGATGATACTGCCGCTTCTGTAGCCAACTTCCATACATGCTCGAAACCTTGTTGGAAGCAGATATGATACGCTTCGTTCCCAGAATGTTTGCAACTAGTCGTAACGTTTTGTGCCGTCACTTGGCCCACTTAACTTAATGATTTGGCACTAGGGTTTCTGGTGCTCTTCCCGATGCATCTCAATCTAATTAATAAAGTGCCATTGATTTCTGCAAGCTAAAATTGATATTTGTAAAAATGTACTAAAAACTAAAGTCAAATTTGGGGTTTTACGTGCCAAACCAACGACGGGCATCTGGCACGCCCCAGCGGAGGACTGAGGATTAATTTCGACCACCTGGGGATCTTTTGACGTGCAACCGAAAGCTCGGTTACACGGCGCCTTCTCCGCAATAAGCCTCCGTCAAATTGCGGGCACCTCGGCCGGGATTCGAACCCGCACATGGGGATACGTAGGCCGACGCTCTCGCCTCGGAGCGACCGGCGGCTTACTACTAAAAACTAGACACCATCAACAGTGCACTGTAATTATTGAACACCATTATAGGCACAAAATGTATTGGTCCGATGACTTCCAACTCTCTGTAGCGCTTTACCTGTTTTCGGTGGAGAAATACCCTGAGTCAGTGTGGACCAGTTTGAGAATCGCTGGTCTAAACAATGTACACCCCATAAATCTGTAAACTATTTTTTCAATTGGCAGTGTTGAAATTAGCGGTTTTATGCCAATTACACCGATCTGGTCTTCCGTTCAACTCTTCTTCGAATACTTTGTACAAGGACACATCGTCTCGCATGTTCCATATTAATGGCATTCCTATTGCTTCTCTCCACCTTGTTCGGGATGAAGGAATTTATTATTAAATACGTCCGAATCGCAGCGTTACCGATTAGTTCCGCCACCAGCCTTTGCAGATACAAGTCGTTTCTTTCTTTGCTTGAGATGCTTGCTTCCAGAAACATACGCAGCTTGCGATACTTATGTATGTAGAGCAGTTACAATTTCTGCGCACAAAAGGTGTACTTTACATTGGATACAATAAATTACGGAGCGTACACCTCTGTCACATTAAGTGCCCACCCACTATTTATGAAATGTCAGAGAAAAAGAGGCAAGGGACGTATAGAGTACCCACACCCGAGTTCTGGGCACACCTAGCTAGCAGGAGACCTTGCCTCTCCACATCAGCCGCCTCTCAGGAAATCCTGGTGCAAAGTGACCGCAGCACTTTGCAGTCACATGGCCCGCTCACATTTCTGCACCCTGCCTCAACAGAGTGCCCATTCCCCTGTTCTCGTGCCATCTTCCAAATTAGGTGGTATGCGATATAATATATATATATATTGTATCATGGGTGGACAACTAATCGGTATTTTACGGCAGTTTCTGACTTGCACCTATCTCTACTGCACCTTAGCCTGCCATAACATGCTAGTCACGTTGCAACTCAAAGAAGGGTAGGAGAGGGAAGAAAAGGCGGGGAGAAGAAGGAAGCAGGTGGAGATGCTGGAGAGAGGAGGATGTTTCCCCCTCCCCCCTCCAAGTGTTCCATCTGCCTTCTTTCTCAGCCTTCAGCCTTCCCTCGCCCTCGCCTGTGAGACTGTAACTCCACAACAGAAAGAGACTGCAATGTAAATAGAAGAGAACTGGACGAAGAAAAGAGACAACATACGTCTGCCAGTACATCTGCTGCCCGACTTCAGCCCGAGGAATGTCGGAGCCGTACCAGTCAGTGTACTAAAACAACTCTCGACTGGAAGAGGCACTTACCCCTGGCAGTGAACCGACAGCCATGCCAGTGCTCGAAGTGAGGTACAGCTTTCCGTCAGACTCGAAGAGGTTTGGCTTGGAACTACCGGGACTTTTACAAGTTCACTTTCGGATCCGCAGTTTTCTTGGCAGCATGCGACTTGCGGAGCCTCGTCCCGGCACGCCATTTGGTGTCGCGCTGGAATGCCGAGATCAACGCTCCCGGGCCCGGCACGCTCGGCTGCCTTTGTGGCCGCTTCCGGAGGCGGGCTGCGCACCGGTGTTTCCCCCTCACGCCGCTCTTCCGTTGGCCCCAGTCGGCGCCGGATGCCGTGCCCGGCCGGTGACCCGTCGTGCTTCCGGCAGTTTTCGTCTTTCTGGACTTCCAAAAGGTGTCGCTACAGCAGTCTCACTCTTGTCCGACTCCCGGCACCCTCGGCCGGTGCCGGGGAAGCTGCGACACCTCGGGTCGCCGGACTGGCACTCTTGGTGTACATCCAGCTGGTTTCGGCTTTGCCTCCGGCAGTCGAAGCCACCGGCCCTCTGCTGCCCGGCGCATCCACAGACCCGCTGGCAGCAGCAGCTGTGACGGACGTAATCTTCGAAGGCGGGCTATGCTTCTTCGGAGTTCCCACTGCGACCAGCCTCCTCGTCCGGAACATAACCTTCGAACGGCTCTACCACACACTCCACGATGGCCGGTCCCTCCTCGATGCTCGGGTTCCGAGTGGAGCCGAGACGTCGAGAGGGCATCCACGATGGGATGCTGCGGGTAGTAGCAGAACGGATGGCTACCGGAAGGGAAGGGAAGTACGGGAGGTTGCGGCGGCCCGTAGTTGGGGTACGGGAGGTTCGGCGCACCGTGGTGTGCGGGTGCCGGAGGCGGCAGCGAGTGCGGAGAACGGGCTGGCGCACGTGCAAGAGCAAACCGGCGGGGAGCAGGAGCTGCAGCCTGGTTGGGAGAGAACCACGGGAACGCGGCCAGCCCGGGAACCGTGGACTCTGCAGCTGGCCCTCCCGCAGGCAGTGGGGACACCGCTTCCCGCCGACGTTTTCTGTCTCGTCGGGTTCGCGGAATAGGAACGTGCTCGTCGTGGTGTCGTTGGGAGGGAGAAGACGACCTGGCATCCGACGGACATTTGCACGCTTGAGCGCTGCTCTGGGGTTTGCGGGCCCGGAGAAATGCCTTCCCGGGCTTTCCCTCGCGGCTCTGAGGGTGCGAGAGAGAGGAAAAATCGGGGGCCGTGGGAGGCAGGGCCGGCGCTTCCACGGCGAAGGGACCGCCTGCAAGCCTACTCGCAACGGTTTCCTCGTGCTCTCGAAGGAGGTCCTTCGCCAGGACGTTGGTGTCGAGGAGCTGAGCATCGTCGCTTCGAAGAGAGAGGCTGCTGGGGATTACAGCATCTGCTTCAGTCTGCGATGCTTCGGGCTGAACCGGGGGGACGGCTGTTGGTTGCAGGTCGGTTGGGGTTGGTACATTCTTCTTCTTCTACTTCCACTATCACCCATGCACTCGAGCCATGGAGCTCCAGTGCTTGCTAGTTTGTACCAGTGTTCAAATCCCCACCCCTGCCCGTTTCTGTCTGGATGAGCATTGTACATGAGTGCGGTGGCGTGCATCACTACCGTGCGATGCACGTTAAGGGCCCGAGGCTAAAAGTTGCTACTGCACTGGCTAAATGTCTCATCTACAATGGGTCACGAGTGTCGCCATGTTTCTGAGCGGACTCCACGCAAGCAGTAGTTACTGCACTGGCTAAATTTCTCGTCTACAATTGCTAACAATGTCGCCATGTTTCTGACAGACTAACCTCCCGCTGTATAAAGAACTAACGACTAACAACTTTTATTTGTACCAGTTACCTTGCAAGTTTGTGCCTAAGCCCCAATCCCATTTCCTAGAAAAGTAATAAAAAAAGTTCTGGAGAAAAGCGGAGCATTGAACTTGTTCCAGAAGAGTTTGGAGGGTGTTCTCTACCAGATGGCAAGGTGTTACTGCGCTTGGTTAAAGTCCCTCAATAAAATTCACGCTCTGCGTTTCTTAAGAGAGTATCAACAACCATCATTGAGCGATTGAACAAGACGAGGTGCCACGAGCAAGTGCTCCAATGCCATCTGCTTGCAAGGGCTTGCCCGTTCAGTACTTGCAAGAGACGAGCACAAACGCCTCGAGGAGATTTTAAGACTCAGTGCTTTTCCAACTAGAGCATTTTCATTAATGCACAATCTTTGTCATTTTGTCGCGACGCGGAGCTGAGCTTGGTAACTTGCTTGGCAAGATAGCGGCTCCAGTGAGATTAATAGCCTCTCTGGAGTTCCAACATTGGCGGTGTCTTCTGTGCCCAGCGTTGAGTAGGAGATCCCACAGCTTCCAACAAAGGGCACAATATCTCCGAAGTGCGTAAGCTTCGTCAATGCCCACATCGAAGAGCAACTTGGAATCTGCGGGTTGGTTTTCCCATTTTTACATTTTGCAGTCTACCAATGTGCTTCTTTCGCGATACGCTTTTGTGCACTAAACATTCCCAACATAGCAGTAGACCTCCCTGCACTGAATTGCCATATTGCAGTCGGTAAGGCGTTGGAAACAAACACGCTTCCCGAGACTATTACTCCAGCTCATCCAACGTA